>VWZF01001198.1:487565-540819 GCA_013396755.1 Sclerurus mexicanus
CCCTCGCAGTTCTTTGGCGCTGCCACCGGCTCTGTGCGGCGTTTTTGCGCAGCTGGAGAGAAGAGCTCGGTCCCACCGCGGGGAGCGGGGAAATGCCCCTTCAGCATTCCCGCGGGAAACGGGGCTGTCGAGGACGGGTACGGACACAGCTCGGTGTGAAAGGTGCGGTGGGGGGCGTGGAACGAGCTGGGTGTCTCCCACAGGCACGGGAAACGGAGCCTGCATCGGTACTTGTTCCAAAGGGTTCTGCTGGACGACGGAGATGTATTACAGGCAGCAAGCCCGGCAACCGAAAATCCTATTCTCTCTTTCCAGCTCGTTTATGGGATGAATCATTCCTCTCAGTAGGGCTGCAGCGCAGCTAGAAACGGACTATGACCATGAACATTACAGGTGTGAATGCTGTGCTGTTGATCTCGTCATGTGCTAATGTCATGCCTGAGTTTCCTCAGAGAAAATGCTTTAGTGATTTTTATTCAAAATATTATGGATTTTAAAAATTAAACTTAATTCCTTTATAAAACCGTTGACAGAGATCAAACCCGGCCTTGATTCAACACCCTATTTTGGCACTGAAAGGACTGAGGAAGCCACGCTTTCCAAGGGTCTTCCAGCTACTTCTCCAGGCAGATGGGGAAGGACAAGACTCACTATACCTTGCTAGATCTGCAGTGACATTAAGGAAGATTAAATGCTAGACTTACTAAATACAGAGGGGAAAGAAAAAATAAATAAAACTGCAACCTTTTAGGTAATTTTCTAAAGTTGTCATAAGAAAAACTGGAGCTTCACTTTAGCTCTCGCTTTGGAAATTGGCACTACTTTTCCACATTTAAGCAGAGTTATATTTAATATTGGAGGGAGAATTTAGCTTTTGTCACCACTGAATTCTAAACAGCATGACTAAAGCTGTGATGCTGAGGCAATGTGTTGCTTGCACAAACTCTGCTTTCCTAAGCGATGCCTCCTACAATTTCTCTGAACGAAGGACCAGATTGCCCAAGTACTTGTGTATGTGCCTGTTGAAGCTACTACTCCAGAAAAGGGGATATTTTATGTAAAAAAGAATTATCTGATTCCCTTGTTTAGCTTATATTCATTGCTCCACCAGTGTAGAGATGTGTGTACATACTTGTACTATGGCATCTATATACATGTATGAATATAGATGCATGCAGTCCATATGCATTTGCTATTTAAATAAACGTATGTGTAGGTATCTGTCTTCTTAATAACAACAATAGCCCAATTATTACATAGCCTGCCCAAAACTCAGCAGCACCTTGCACACACTGGTGGCTCGGTACTAACCAGCACCAGCACTGGAAGCAAAGACTGTGGCAGGGAGCAGCGGAGGTGTCAGCACATGTTATCTCCAACTCTGCTGTGTGTAGTGGAGTCAGGCAGGGAGGAGATGCAAGCAGCCAGGAAAGACACTGTAACCCATTGAAACAAAAATTGTAAGAACTCACTTGTCAGATGTCTAAAGAATGAAATTTTGCTATGCTTTCTACAGGACTTTTTGCAATAGGTGGACCCAAAGTCGAGGCCTTTCCAAAGTATCCCATTTACTGGCCAAGTGTTGGATTTGGCTGTCTGGTTCCTGAATAACTCAGAATTCAGAGGATATAATATATCATCTAAATATATGCTCTCCCACCTCTTTAATCTTTAGCAGATGTTTTTGATTTCCATCCAGTGTGAACTGATGTTGCTCACCAAAGATCCCCAGGGAAAAAGACCTATCATTGAGCTGGGGAAGATTCATCGGCCAAAGACACACCTGTACCAATGGGTGATAGAGTCTCCAGTGCTGATCCATCATTTCATCCATGCATGTTCAAAGCTTTCTTTCAAGGCAAAGGAATGCATTAGGAGATCAGGAATGTTTTCAGTGGTAGCAGAAAAAATACTGTTTTGTGTTGAGGTGGCATATGAGACTAAACCCCTATGCTAACAGACTCCAGTGAGTTGGGAAGAAGTGAAGCAGGAGCAGGCAATAGGACAACTGCTTTGTGTTTGTACCAGGTCATTCATAATGGCATCAGGTCAGAGAAGCAATCATGTCATGGGTATGTCTATGGTGTGTTATAACATTCCATCCACTGCCATCAACGTTTTTTGAGCCCAAGATAAAAACCTTTAACATTTACAGGTTATTAGCATCCTTTTTTAACTTTCTGTAGGCAGTTTGCATATAAATCTCATTTTAAGAATAGTCCATTAAACCCACAGCTGTCACTTGCTGAGAGATTTGGGAAGGGTTTTTTTCATCCTGAAATCATCTTTGTAATGGCTTTTGTGCTTTTCCTTCAGAGCTTTATCTCTTTTTTTTATTATTTTTTTTTTATTCACCTGTTAAAATTGCACTTCTCTCTCACAGCTGGCGGATTGGAAGTAATGGAATTTAACTGCTACTGCAATGGTTCTGAGTGAAAAAAAATCTTTGCAGTTCCTGATTTTAGAAATGTGTTTTACTAGCTCTTTCCCTTCATTGCCACATTTTCTATTTCCATTTCAAAATACACAGACCCAGTGTTCTGCCTAATAATTTTTATTTAATATATATTGTTTAAAATAATCAACACTCAGAAATTCACAAATTCTCTCATCTCAGAGATACTTGATGTAAATAGATAAAAAGTAATTCATTTCAAAAAGAACTTAAAATACAGAGACACAGGTGTACCGTGAAGTTTAGGCTATAAAAGCATCCCATCAAAAACCTTCCATTACAGTTAGGCTCTGAAACAGAAAAGAAGAGGTAGTGGTAGAGGTGGAGAAGGCTGGAAGTCACGGCACATCAGGCCAACTTAACAAAGTCACTGAACATGTTCTTAACTGTAGAAGTATGCTCAAGTGGAGCTATATTTAGGAGCATGGTTGAATGTTTGCTTAAGGTCCATCAGTCTTACTCACTGAAGCTGAAAGTCTTTATTGCACAGGGGTGGACAAAGGTGCAGGTGTATTTATAGCCATGTGAGAATATTGAGGAAGGAGCAACATAACTGGTATCACCAATTTATGCAGCACAGAAGAATATTTGAAGACTAGGTCGGGTTCTGCTGTTGGTGTTTCAAACAAAAATAAATATGAGCAATTGGAAAATTATCAGAAGTGGATTACAGGAATTATGTCTGGGAAACTTCAGCTGAGCAGAGGGCAATGGGAGGGTTAGAACCAGCTGGTGATGTCTTACAGGGGGAGAAGTTTTCTGATAACAGATGACTTTTAATATTTCAAATAAGGTTGGAAAAACTGCAGTGCCTAGAAACTCAATCTATGAGAAATCAGGGTAGAGGTAGGGCAAACATTTTTAACAATGAGGATGATTAATGGATGATGCAATTTATTTTGGACTGTAATATATTTGCCATCATTTGCAGTCTGAAGCCAAGGCTGAATGCATTTCTCAGAGACTGTGCCTCAGCTCATCCTCCAGCTCTGTCTTGACTTTGATTGTACTAAACAACATTCTGTAGTCCTCGGGAAAAGTAATTTTAGATGGCTACAGTTACCCCTGCTGGACTTAAATCCTGTGTAGGTTTTTGTTGACTTGGGACTGTGATGGATAGTATGAATTAACCATATGTAACAAGATGAACAATTCTCCCACTATTTCCGTTCCTTTTTCTCTGTAATGAGTGTGATATGGTACCTACATCAGCCATTGGTCATTCTCTGAAGGAAATCTTGAAATAATTGTGTTGTCAGAAGAGATTTCCACAGATTTTCCTTTTTTGTTTGCTTGGGTTTTTTTTGTTTGTTTGTTTTTCATACTGGGCCTGACTTCATTTAAACCAATGGTAAAAGATGAAAGACGAATGCTAGCCAAGACTAAGGGGAACAGCATTTTGGTAAATATGATAGCCTGGTGGACTGTCTTAGTTCATTTTGCGGCTTTTATCCTATAAAATATTATCTCCTATTTTTGGATATTCATAATTATATACTAATAAATAGTATCATTCTACTATAGCAAGACTTCACATGGTGAGAAACTACTAAAGATCAATGACATTTGAAGTAAGATAAAGAAAAAAAGAAAAAAAAACCCTGATTTTTATATTGTTACAATTTGGCTGTGTTATTCTCTGCGTGTGCATGGCTACATCCCAGGTGAACATCTGTCCTGAATATTTACACAGCTGATGGAGACTTCAGTCTGATACAAGAGTTGTACTGGAGCTCACAAAACTAAGGTGTATTCTACCAACCATCTGTGAGAGAGAAATAGCTATTTCTTCTGAATTGTGAGTAGCACTCTGCATGCTGGGCAGTGGCATTTGATCCTACAATGTGTCTAGATTTGTCATCTTTCTGGTTTCTCCTTCTCCAATACACTTAAGGAGGTCAAAGAAGAAATATGCACTTTTTCAAGTGCAGAGAGTATCAAGCACCCTCTGTAATGCCTTTATGACCTTCCATTCTTCTGGCTGACACTGCAAATCAAAGGAGGGAACATACAGGTTGAGAAGCATATATTTCAGTAAATCAAAGCCAATACCCCAAAATCAGAACAAAATCACAGCCACAGTGTATTGGTGCAGTGTGCATCCTTAAAACAAAAAAACCCCTTTGAAAAGCAAGGAGATAGGATTTTTACAGCATCATATGGGGCAGGTGCAGGATCTGATCAGTCCTGGTGAATTGGTCAGTCTAGAGTTCATTTGGGGAAGAGTGCAGCTTTTGAACCCCTCTCAGGGAAGGCTTAAAAGTCAGAGCGAGACATAAGCAATGGCTGTGATACTTCCTGGGAACCAAGTGTGTCCCAGTGATCACTGATAAACCGGTAACTCTACTCAGTGATATTTTCTGTGTATTTTTTTGGCAAAGTGGGTCAAACGGAAGACTCTTATATAAAATAACTTTCAAGATATGTTAAAAGACTGGTTTTGCCCTGGGAAATCAGCAGAGGGAACTGTACACAAGCTAGTCTTCATGAAACATAAAATGTGTATTGGTTTGAGACAAAGAGTTGCCATAGGGAGCAGCAGGTTCTTGAATGTCAGAGCAGAAAACAGGACAGAAACTATCAACTGAAAGATTGTCTAGCTGCTTTCATCAAAGAAAATACTGCATATTGAATTATCTGATATTTGTGAATTGTTCTTTGCACATGGGCTGTACTGATTTTACTAATTACTTGCAATAAATAGCTCTGGGTCTGAATTGTAATTTCAGAATCATTTGCAATGACTTATTGTTGCTGTTGTGCTTTAATAGTTAAAAATAGTTAATGCAATTCCTTTTAATACTACTGACTGAGATTTGTGGCCTGAAGAGGGACGGACTATTTTATTTTAGCTGTAGCTCTATCCAAACATAAAAGATAGTAATGAGAATTATAGCTGCACAGAAATTTAACATTCATTTCTGTTTTGACAGAATATGAGGGTGTTTAATTTATTAATTATGCCCCAGTAGTTTCTGTTGTCACAGTGCCAGGTCTCCACTGAGCAGTGTGCAGACTGGCTTGCCCCTGCCAGGGCTTACCTGCCCTTGATGCAGTGTCACTGCCACACTTACACACAGAGCTGAGGTCAAACGCGGGCACAGTCAGCTGCTCTTGATACAGTGAAGTTTGGGTTCTTGACTCTTATGCACTGGAAAGGTTTTCCAAAATAGAGAGCGAAGAATATAAAAGTAAAGGTGTAGAGAGAAGAAAGACATCCTGATGCTTGGAAAAGGCCTCAAGAAAGCTTTCAAAAATCTGTTTGGCTAGTGTTATATCTTATTAAATTATTGCCTGGCAAGGAAGCTATTAGATTCAAGCAGGCAGTGGTGGAAAACGCTACCTAGGGAGCCCTGCAGGCATGCTCCTCATACCTGTGAGAGGAGCAGCAGAGGAAGGGAGTTCAAGTAACCAGCTACCATTAGGACATTGTTACAAAGCTATTGCTTATTACCTCATTGCTGTTGGTTGCTGCCTTCATACAAAAGTCATTGCTTGCTAGAAGCAAAATTACTAAATTCAGAAAATGATGGACTCAAGTCGGAAACAAACACGAATGTAAATTTAGCCTTAGGTATGTTATTAATCATTTCTATGCATTTTAAAAAGCATTCTGATTTTCAATTTAGCCTGGTGAATATTTGATTGCAGAATACATTAGAATAAGGAAATTATGATATCCTTGATAATCCTGGCTGAATGGTGTCATCATTTAACCCCAGCCACTCACTCACTCCCCACTGATGAAACAGGAGAGAATCAGAATAGTAAAAGTGAGAAAACTTGTGGATTGAGATAAAGACAGTTTAATGGATAACACAAAAGCTGTGCGCACAAGCAAAGCAAAGCAAGGAATTCCCCACTTCCCAAGGGCAGGCAGACGCTCACCCATCCCTACCTAGGAAAGCAGGGCTCCATCACATGTAACAGTGACTTGGGAAGACAAATGCCATCACTCCAAATGTCCCCTCTTCCTTCTTCTTCCCTCAACTTTATATTCTGAGCATGAAGCCATGTGGTCTGGAATACCCCTTGGGTCAATTGGGCTCAGCTGTCCAGGCTGTGTCCGTTTGCAACTCCTCATACACCCACAGGCTCCTCACTGGTGGGGTGGGGTGAGAAGCAGAAAAGGACTTGGCTCTGCTTAAGTGCTGCTCAGCAATAACTGAAACATGCCTGAGTTATCAATAGTGTTTTGAGCACAGATCCAAAACACAGCCCCACGGTAGCTGCTGTGAACAAAATTAACTCTATCCCAGCCAAAAGTAGCACATGTGGACAGGAGCTGCTCCTCACTCTGTTTTGAATACGATGCTAATGTAGTTCCCTGGAATTAATGATTCTATGTGTGGTTTTCACAAGCTGGCTTTTAATTCCAGGTATATTGCTGTGACATTTAAGCAAAAATTTATTGGAAAATAAACATAAAACACCCACTGCTTTGTTAGGAGTGGAGAGACAGCAGCTGGTTTTCCTGCAATCCCTGTTCTTTCAGAACTTTCCACCTACAGCATCCATCTTTATTTGTACTTAGGCATGAATTGTAGTCCCTTTGCTTCTGGCAAGAACTAGAAAATGTGTTGGTAAAAATTTTACCAAAGGACATATTTATGGAGATGAAACTCAGTTCTCTTTTAGGTGAAGAACAGTAGTAGAGGAAGGCAGGAGACATGCCATAGAGAACTGTAAGTTGTGCCTTCAATCTCAGTCAAATTAATATTATGGGACATAACACACCTTCTAATTAAAATAAAAAAAAATTAAAAAAGGACTCTAACCATTGACTATTGACATTAAAGTGAGATTTCTCACTATCATCAACTTCAAGATCAAATTAATCCTTTAAAGCTAATTTTTAAAGTTTTCCTTAACAATTGCAGCTGCTTCAGTTCTGTTTAAACCCAAATCTCATTCATGCATGCATAGAATGAGGCCAAATACTTGGGGACAAGAGTTCCCAGGGAATAAGTGATCCAATGAGCCATCTGTACATACATCATGTCTAATCACACAGAGCGAGGTAGGAAAATTAAAAAAATAGTGTTTGTAGTAAAATCCTGAATTTTGAGGATCTTTTTATTGCATGGATTTTTGGTGAAATTTAATGAATTATATAAGCCAGTGAAAAGAAGCATGCAGTCAACTTGCTTGGATAATTTGCCTCTCTGCTGTTCTCTGAAGCCATCTGCTTCTCTGCACTGATATGGTCCACTCAATGTTTATGGAACACAAGTGGGCAATACAACGCACAAATATTTCCAAAATTATCAAAATGGTAATTGGAAATTATTTTTTAAGTGATTAAAGGAGGAAATTTAACATATTGAGAAATACTACTAAAAGAAATTAATTTCTTTTAGAAAACCTCAACCCTGACTCCTCCACTTTCTTCCATCTTAGAGTTAGTGTCACTGACACTAAAGAACACTTGGAAAATTTATGGACCATCTCTATGGTCACACAAGTTTGACCCTTCAGGTTAATTGGGGACTGTAGGGATCTTTTTGTACCTTAGTAGCCTTTATTCCTGTGCATATATAAGTTTAAAATTCAGCCCAAACATGTATCATTGAATAAATAAAATTATCAAGGGAGGAGAAGGAAGAGTCTGGGAGAAGGATATGATGAACATCAGAGAATAAATAACTTTCTGGGTAAGATTGCACAGCAAAAATTCAGAATCCTTTGCATATTAAGTGCATTTGAGTGTTCATTAAAGACATGTCCTTTTAAAAAATCTCTTTTTAAGTAATATTAAATTGGAACACCTCAGGAGAATAGCAATGAGCAGCTGTTAGACCTCTCTCCTGGGTAAGCTGGCTCTCCTGCCTCCTGTCACATGCTTGAGCAGATAGGTAGGCAGAAATAGGGGAACTCTGTGATATTTCTTGTCTTTTCAAACCTGTCCTAAGTTAGTATTGTTGATATACAATAGAGAAACTCAAAAAATTTGGAAAATGGTTGTTTGAGAAAGCCCAGGTTTAGCACTGACCAGAGAGCTAGAGGCCACACTATGTTAAACAACCTGAATATTGCTCCTTATTCAAAAAACTGTATCCTAAAAATGTATGTTTCTCAAATATTCAGAACTTCATGATTCACCATTGCTTCAAGTGTAGTTGTACTAAAAGCCGCATCCTATAAAATACTCAATATTTGGATGAAACAATATTTTTTGAAAGAATTCCTGTTGTGAAAACCTCTTGAGCATCTTAAAAATCAAGTCTTTGGTCCTGAAACAGAGCCATTTTTGTCAGTGGGGTTTCATCAGTGCAGCTCAGAATAGAATTTGCCCATTAGCATGTTTAAAGCATTTGCTCACTGCCAGAGTGCTACCTTAATTCACTTTTCTGAGTAAACTTCAATTTCAGCACTCAAAATCAATTTAATACTGTGGACAAATGAAATTATTTCAATCATAACACGAAGAAGCAGAAAGGGCTAAGTAATTGCAGATGAAATATAACTAAATAAGGATTTTATTTATTTTTGAAACTTCCAAATGTGTGCAACGTATTTGTAGTAGAGCATATGGCTCCTTCTTGGCCTTGGGGATTCGGAGCTAGTTCTGCTTTGGCTGAACATGAATGCTGGAAATCAGCTAAAGAACACCAGTTCTAGCTGGAGAATGGCATGGGACCCATCCCACAGGAGCAGAGGAAGAAGAAACAGGCTTGCTTTAGCCATTTTTATGAGCACTTGAAGTGGAATCTGTGGGAAGTGAAGTGGATTTTTTTCCTGATGGCAGAATTAGTGGGAGAATTTCTCCAGGATTTGATTTGGAAGGAAGATTAAAGCTTTATTTAATTATCTGGATGGTCTTAGTTACTCTACTCAAAATGCAACCAGTCTGAGGGACAACTGAGTGGTTAGAGCTGATATTTGCATAGAAGTAGGTGAGATCAAGCTACTATGTTCAAGGGGAAAACCAGAAAATATTACTGTCTAGAATGAATGTAAGAACTAACAGAGATGTTATAAAAGAGTATGACAAGCAGCTGTAGGGCCAGGCAGAAATTACAGTGATGTGATTAGATAGTGACTCTTTTAAAACCCACTTAAAGTCAAACAACTGAAATTCCTTTGCAGGAAGACAGGACTTCTCATGCTCAGTCTCCTGAAGCTTCATCTAATTCTGACTTCACCTGAAACTTCAGACAGAAGTTGCTCTACTTGATCTGGGTTCTGCAACAAGTAAAGGAGGCAGCAAAAATTCCCAAACAAGTTATGGCTGTGCATACCACAAAATAGAACCAAAGATTAATGATGATGTGAAGCAACTCCTGGAGACAACCAGGTAATTTATCGAATAGTCTGTGTTTGCCATCTAGTGGTACAAAAAATTTTTGTTCTGATGCATGAGAGCAGACAAGGCAGCTGAAATCTGGCTCAGAAGGAGACCTCTCCCACACAGAAATATGCCTGCTCTCAGGCCGATGGTGGTGACAACTGTATAATTGTCTTTTCAGGAACCAGGAGCAGAAATTGTTCAGCCCTTGATCCACCAGATTTAGGACTAGACTATATGTCACTCCCTTTTCGTATTTTGGTTATTGCTTCAGTCTTTTGATCTTACAGTTACAAATTCTAAGAATATTTGGGCACCCAACTATTCACTGCTTTCTGTGAGAATTCAAGGAACTAAATATCACAGGGATTCGAGATTATATTCTAATATCTTGGAAACCACACCTATAAAGCCCTCACCCAAAGGCCCTGCAGATTTCTAGAGGCTTCATCTTTGCTTTACAGAATCCCTGTACGAAGACGTGATTATCTTCTAACCAGGAGACTAATCTACAATGAAATTAGCAGCTCATAAAAAAATTGTATGGACACTATACACCATTCTGGCACTGGGAGCACATATACCTGAACATAAGCTTTAAGACTACTTTTTTCTCTTAAAACATTTCAAGAATATTTTAATAAAGAATTAAGTAAAAATATTAACTTTATTTATCAGTTACGCCATATAAAAAATGCAAGACAATTAATAGAAACATATTTTATCAGAAAAAGTTATGTACAGCATGATACTTACCTGGATTTCTTACTATGTAGTTAAGGAAATAATAACTGTATATTGATTTTTATTGGTTTTCAGGAAGTCTAAACTAGTTCCCACATCCCAATTACAAAGCAAATGTTTTCAGGTTTTACTATAAAAAACAAAGCTAGGAATTAAGAGTTGGAGTTTTCCTAGTATCTCTGTGATTCAGAAGCATTGCTCAGTTCAGCTCTTCCTGGGATTTTCCCTCCTAAGTTATATGGAATATTTTGTAAACCCCTTTCACAAGTCACAATGAATGAAAACAAAGCCATACAAATCGTATAGAGGACAATTCCCAGATGACTAAAACAAAGATTAATGAGATTGAATTAACTTTATTATGTAGTGTTAATCATTAACACTAATATGATTCTGAAAAGTGTACCTCTACAATAATGCCACATACATAACAAAATATGTGGAAGAAAAATAGAAACAATTACATGCTATTAGCTATGGTCCCTTCTTTTAAAAAAAATATTGAATCTTCTATTTATTGAGCAGCTGCTACATTCACTCATTCATTCATCCACTCCTTCAACTGTTATTTATTTAATTAATTATTCAATCAATTGTTCACTGAGGGACCGTGTATGATCTATGTTTTACAATTGACCTCAAAGAGCGAGGCAGCTGAATGCATCCGATAGAAAATAGAAAAAGGCATCGCAAGGTTCACAACAATTATCCAGGGTTCAAAGCCAAAAACTATTTCTTCTAGTCCATTGTCATATTCCGGGCGGCACCCGAATGCTGGGGGTATCCACAGCTGCAAGGAAAGAATGCAAGGCCAATATTAATCACCAGCAATACAAGTCAATAGCCCTTAATGACTGTGACTCCACCGTGCTGCAAATTGGTTTCAAAAATCCCTAAAAAAACACTCCCTGTTGCTACTGGGGCATGCTGGTAGAAGAGGGTTCCAGTTTCCACTGCTGCTACAGGTTTTGGACTGTGACTGAAATCAGACTAGGCTCCCAGATTTCACATTTAAATAAAATGTTTTCGCCATATTCACTTATTCTTCCAGAAGAAGCAAAATTTACTTCCTACAAACTATAAAACTATGTAATTTAATATACTTATCAGACTTGAAAGACCGAGAAGCTTTTGGGTATTAGCTTGTGAACTACATTCAAAATGTCTTACCGAAAGGTTGCAGAGGAATAAAAACGCAGCGATGTTCTTCAGAATTCTCCTCTTGTTGTTAGTAACTGAATTTCTACTGTAAAATGAGAAATCTGAGGCTGAATGCATGACCGAACTACTGTCCTGACTCGTTTCTTCTGTGTCGACACCAGCACCATCATTTTCCCTCCCACAGATACTACCTTTAAACAAACAGGGCACCTCACCGGTGTCACGAGTGGCTCTGCCATTGTAAATCTCTTTGTACAAGGGTGTAAGGGACAAAGTGCTCCCACAAGATACAGTCACTATTCGGAGAGTTTTGATGTCGTCATTAACCTTTTCCTGCTCACGGTGTATGGATTCAATGATAAAGAGGTTCTGAATATATTTCTCAATGATAACCAGGACAGAGTAGGGCAGGTTATACCATGTGTATTTTGGATGAGCTTGGGCACAGATAATGGCAAGGATGGAGCCCCAGGAGAGCAGCCATGACCCTGCAGCTGTGCCCACCAGCAGTTCTGCATCGAGTTTTCGAGCGGGATTCTTTGAATTATCCAATGATCTATCTTCCCGTCTGTAGATGAGAAGGGCGACAATTCCAGCTGTACACATGAGAGCCAGCACAAAGATAGCATGCAAGTAAAACATAGTGAGTGCTAACTCGCTTTTGATTTTCGAACCTCCAATCTGAATTAAATACACAACAACTATGGCTATTGTGCTAGTCAACACGATCAGTCCAAAAATCATTCCAACAGTTATGCCGTGGAATTTGAATGGAGTTTTGTTTTGCTGGTGGTGCTCAACTTTGCGGCCAATGTTCTTCCACAAGACATAGAGCATCGTAGATGCCAGGATGTGGTATTCTATATTAAAGGGATATAGGTAATATATTCCTTGAGAAAATATTGAGCAGAGAGTTGTTGTTGTGCAATTGCATTGAGGTGCATGATCATCTAGAACTGAAGGAGACGGAGAGATTAGTTATGCGCATTACAAAGATTTCTTCTTTAAAGTCAATAAATAAAACATAAATTTAATAATAAAACACAAAAGGTAAGATTTCAGATAAACAACACTCAGTTACCCGCCTAAGAAAAGGCCTCGCTGTTGAAGTCATTAATCTAACAAAGCTTTTGCTGCTCCACTAAAATATGATCTCTAACTTCCCTGTTCAGTCACTGAGCAACAATCACATCATGAACAAATGCTGCACCAATCTTCAGCAGGCTCTTGATAAAAATACTTTTTTAATAACATGAAAATCCAAGTGCCAAGGGCTTTGAGTCCTCAGCCCTTCATCAGAGAAGGCTTTTATGGAATACCCAGAGCAAAATCCTTGTCTTGTAAAACAGTACTTATGGATAATTCCTATCCCTCTGAGCCATCCCACTGAATCCCACAGGACCACAGGCCACATGTAACCACTCTTCTGGGAAGGATTTGCAGGGTTATCCATGCTTGTTTTTCTCTGAATAGCTTAATAAATAGTAAAGTTTCATTTTAAAACTGCTGTTTTCAGTTTACTTCTATGATTCACTAATAGAGAGGTTTCTCAGTGATGTTATTCCTCAAAAGGAATGTTTTCAAAAATTGTATGTTTGGAACTTAGAAGAAAACAACAGCCTTAATCACATATATGATAGTGGTCATATAACATTTTAGTTATGATCTGAACTGACTACATATCAGCTCACTACCATTTGCTCCAGAACGACTGTGCTGACATAACCGTGAGTGACCCAGCTCCACCCTACAGTGACACAGTATTTTGTATGAGTATTTTAGAACAGGAATTCCAAAATGTACCAACCCTTTCACTTACCTATAGTTATGTTCCCAAAACCAAGCGTGATTAGTCTTTCCTTATGTTCATTCAATTGATGTTTTGACTCTGTTAACACTCCATTTGTCCACAGGAGCAAATTTGTGAACACAGAATGGATAACTCCAAACCTACAAAATAATTATTGAAGGAATCTGCATGGACCGTATCTCCATATATGTTAATTGAAATGGATTAACTTTTTGTGGACAAGTTACATGGCACTATTTTGTCAGTGCAGAGGAGGGGAAAAAGTCATCACTGATGTCTAAAGATGTTCTGCAGTAGAGAACTGTGAATATTAGACCTCTCAAAGTTTACAGAAACACAGTGGCTTTATGTATTAAGCTATTAATAGGATTCTGTTATTATTTGTTATGCTTTCTCTGTGGGCTGGACAAGCTTCATGTTAATGACAGTGATCGAACAGTCTGAACAGGACTAACTGTTTTGCAAACTGTATTTCACAGCCTTCTGCAGTGCTCCTTCGTATTCACTGTGTCTGGTCTCCTTTTGCAGATACCACTGCCTTCTCTAACTTCTAGTTCATGCATTTTTGTCTCCTGGAGAGAGCTGAAGCTTACAGAGGCTTTTATTCCATTCAAAGTCCTGGTACAATGAGAATAGGTCTTCACACATTTTTGAGAGTCATGGTCTCTGACAAGCCATTTCAGACTTGGTGAAACAGAATGGCATTGGAGAAAGCAGTGCATTAATGGTTCTGAACTTCCTAATAAAATCCAGACAATAATTGTTCTCCATTGCCAAGCACTCCCTTTTTTTTGTAGAAGGTCATAGTATCTCTTTCCCAGGCACAATTCCTTCACCTACCATTCTGCCAGGCATCTTCCTGCACCCAAGGCTGTTCCTTCACCAAGAAACATTTCTATCTCACTGCACTGTTCTCAGTGATAAACTTGCAGGAAGAGATTTTTAAAATCTACTTATAAACAGAGCTGATATCACCAGTTGATATTGCAAAGCCTTCTGCAATCACTCTTCTCATTGGCGTGGGGCTTGAACACTTACTTGAGAGAGCAGAACAAATGGAAAACCTTCACCACAGAAGACATTTCTGCAGTTTAAATAAGGGTAAATGGAGTTACTCTCTATTTAACTAGTCTATTTCTTTCCATTTAACTCTTCTCTTTCTTTCTATTTAACAAAATCAAGAGGAGAATCAATCTCTGTATATTTTTACTGTCTCTCATATAGTAAAAATCTAGGTGTTAAAGCCCTGTACAGACCTACCCCTACTAACATGCAAGATAAGGATCAGATTCACTTTACCTTTCAAGTGTTTTGAAAGATTGGATAACATCCTTCGCATGACACCAGAGAAAGTAAACCTAAATTAAAGGAATAGAGAAATATTACACTAATGAGCATGTGTGACACTGAGATAGGAAAGTGGATTTCTAGACAGAAACATCAGCATTTAAAATCTCCGATGATTTAAACTGAGTGAAAATGCTCATGATTTCCTGTGACATTCTCCCCGAACCTGAGATTTCTTGCATGCAAAATCAATGGCTTAGCAGTAGAAAGTCTCAATATCACTCACCAAAACATATTTTGCTTCTGTATGTGAAGAGATGTTTATTTCAATGACAAAGGAAATAAAACTTCCAGGTGTGGATAGCATATGATTACTGCAGGGCATGGTCATGCTAAGTTTGAATAGTTTATTCAGTATATGAAATTCTATGGAGGCAGAGAGATAGGTCAAAGGATACCAGACCTTACTAATAAAACAGCAGACACCCAGGAAGCAACAGGAAAGCTTGTACTATCAGCCTGAGAGACAACCCCATTAAGAACACAGCAGTTGCACTCAACAATAGTGCAGAAAACTCAACTGGAGAATAAAAGAGAGAGATAACAAAATAGAGTTAGCAAGTCAAGGTGAAAGAGGAATAAAATTAGGACTCTTTGTTTGTGGAACGTAATGGAGACCTCAGAAAGAGATTGATGATACAAAATTGGTTCCAAGCTCTGATAGGTTTAAGGAGAACTACACCAATATTCCTCAGGGATGTTAGGGTGAAACTCTGAGTCCTGTTTGCCCACAGTAGTTCCTAGGATACTGAGCTTGACAGTAGGTGAACTATCAAAAGAGTCAAAAAGATTTCCCTTAGAAAACCTGCCTGGTTTGGTGTTTCAGAAATGGTCTGAAAACTGAAAAGAACTTTAAGTTCTTCTTCAGCAATTAGAGTAACTGGAAGTCCATTTTACCAGAGTTCCCATAAATGCAGGGTGCCTCCATAGCTGCTGTTGCCTGAAGCATTCAATATCTCATTTTGGAAAAAGCTAGGCAAATGCAGTTCTCTATGGCTCACCCACCTACCCAGCAATAACATTAATTCCTCTAATGAAGTATTTATCAATAAGAGGTGTGGCCACTGTAAAAACCCAGATGAAGAGAGCACAAAATTTCATGTAGGTTTCAACTGCAATCAAATTGAATTTACCTCCGTCTCTAATGCCACATTAAATTTCCCATTCTGTGATTGGTGCAGATCTGAAAACATTTTTCAAAACTTAAAAAAACATAAGTTTTGAAGAAAGTGGGAGGGAATAGGAAAAGTCAGTAGAGAAATAGTCTAAAATCCAAGTTTTGCTCACAGAATACTCATTGCCTCAAAGAGACTTCTGCCTATGAAAGAGGATAATGCACAGCCTGTCTTGGAAGGGCTGGTACATGTTCGTTCATACGCAGGTACAGTAAGTATACATTAATTTAATGGCATGTATCAAGATGCCTTGTTTGGAGTAAAATACAACAGAATCTGACACATAATCTGTAGAAAACAAATCCTTTGGTTTTTATATGACACATACTAGGGATGTTCTCTGCTGTAATTTCATCCTGTTTCAAAGACATGAGATTTGTCTTATGTAAGAGTTATCTGGTAAATTACTTTTTAACTTTTTCTTTGATTGCTCAGGCTAACATTCAAGCTTTCATTATTTTGAGCTCTGTAGATGATAAGTTCAGCAACACTGGGTGATGTAAAATTTAAATTCACATTCTTGTTCCCTTTATTCAGCACTGTTATACACTGTTCTTCCATGCTCCTGTTCATGGTGGCTGGAAACATTTTCTTTCCTTCTTTCCTACACACTTGCTGGCAGAGGCTCAGAGGAATTAATATAATAAACAATCAGCTTGGAGTGTTACCATATACTGTAGAGCCAAAGCCTTACAACAAACAAGCAACTGGAATATTTTACAGGAATCACTGACTGCTTGCCACTGTACAGCCACTGATAAGCATAACCAAATGCATCTAGAAGGAATTCCACATCCATTTGTTATAGGATGTTGTGTGTTTTTGAACCCATCAGGAAGGGTTTTGTCCCCTTTGACGTATCAGGTCTCAACTCTTAAGCACAATGGGACATCAAGATAGACAGATTGAAATGAACTTGTGTGGCAAGTCCTACATACAGAAATAAGGGTATTGTCTTTAGCCAAGTTGCTCATTTCAGCCTGAAAATTGTGAAAATTATATATGTAACTCTAACTAAAAAGAAATAAAAATATGTAACTTCAACTATAGGAGAGCACCTTTTGATTATTCCTTTTTCAAACCCACATGAATTTTATGGCTGAGCAATCCCAGGTTGCAAAGTTTGAATTTACAAATTGAAAATTTATACATGTGCAAGCATTTATTACTCAAAAGTGGTCTGTGATAGGCTTAGAACAGAATATATATCTGCAAGAATTTAGTCCTCTAAAGTGTCCTGTGATATGCTTAGAAATTAGATTAGTGTAAAATCCACTGATAACGAGATAAAATATATTTTTGGGAAGGAATAGAGTTGTAATATAAAATTGGAACCAGTGACTTTTACCTGTAAGATGGTATGCACAGCATGTGTAACAGGAAAGATGCCTTCAGTTGGCGATAAACAGTTTGAAAAATCAATATAATATCCAATTTTAAAAGAGTCCAGAATTAAAGTAATCACTGCAAATAATGTAATCCCACCTACAAATGAGAAAGATATGAGAAAATGTCAATGTATAATTATAGTGACTAGAGACAATTTGTAGAATACACTAAAATCTGTTTAAGGAAATAAAGGTCAACCAATATCTGTGTTCTTGTTTAGGGAAAAAAAAAGTACATCAATGGTCCTGAAGATAATTGACTCAATGTAATAAATGCCTTTAATTTGTGAAAGCCTCTGCCTGATATATTATGAAAGCACATCACAGTACACACCCTGCATGGTCAGTCCAGCACAAGCCAGGACCTGGAGACACTCAGCACTTCGCAGGTGGCTCCCAGCTCTGAGCAGGGTCAGCCTCTCAAGTGACAGTGGCACTAAGGCAGCCATACAGTGCATGAATTAATGCTCCAGACAGCACACAGCAAACTGTACAGTTCTGGGGAGCTGAACAATCACCTTACAGTCTCCCAGTCCAAAAGCTCCACAGTGGCAAGTAACACAATCACTCAGTGTTCTCTTCCCGTGGCTCGGGGGTTACACTTTGACTCAGAGACCACAGCTACAACCAACTGTATGGCTTGTTCTCCTAGGAGGGAACTGAAGGTTTAATTTCAGCATCTATATTTCACACACATAAAAATGCCCTATATATTTCTCTAAATATGTTTTTTTGTATCCTAAAGCACTTTGAAATACATTTCCCCTTGTTTAATTTCTTTTTTATTATTATTATTGGATTTGTGCTTGTATGAGTAAGCACAATTGGCAATAAGATTCCCAAACCAAACTGTAAAGCCTTTATTTACTTGTTTTTGGTTTGTATTCAGGGGACAGTTGTGGAGTTTTGTTCTTTAGGCTTTTACTCAAACATGCTTTCACTGCATTTGATTTGGACTTATTTTAATGAAGACTAGGTAAAAATTGATCCACTGGCCTTAATTGGACCTTACGATATATATCACTACCAGTATCTTAATCTTTCTCTGTAATTCTCCACAGTAAATAACATCACTAGTGTTGACTTTGATGAATACTTCTTTTTTATAAGGGGCTACAACCTAATTTCCATATAAGCACTGCATGTTCCACTTGATGTAATAAAAAAGTAACGCTAAATTAATTATTTATCTGAGAATACCTTTATTCTTTAAGTTGCATTGATAAAATTAAGTAGAAATTATAAAAACACAGTATAATTTTATTATTTCTTTGACCCTTTAAAATTAAACAAAAGTAGACTTCAAAACTCTTTGCAATTAAAAGGTTATGAAAGGATTATCAGTAACTCTACAGTCAATTGCTGTGCATATGTTGACTTCACAGAGTATTTTAGAAAGGTACTTAAGTACCCAGTCATGACAGTAGTAAGGTAGTTTCCCAATGAATTTATGGTGCAAGTTTAAGCCCTAAGGATCTGCTTCAGTGAAGTAGTAATGTCAGACCAAAGAGGGTGGAAAATGTGGTTTATAATGTAAAAGTTCTGCATCTTTGCTTCCATTATTCATGATACTGGCTCAGCAAAATAGGATCACAAGGGACCTGTTAACTAGAAAAAATGTGAAGAGGGAAGGCAAGGCAAGGCAAGGCAGGCAAGGCAGGCAAGGTAAAGGGCTCAGGTTTAAATTCATGAAAGTAAAAAGCAAACACAGATTAGTAATCTGTCTCCTGCACTCTACATGTATCTTATCTTTACAAAGATGATCTGTACTGTAGTTCCACTCTGTCTTGCTTCCATTTCACAAGGTCAGTATTTCAGCTATACAGCCTTAACAGCTTTACCTCAGTGTCCAGCAGATCATTGAGAGGGAAACTACAATAAAAATGCATGTATTTTGGTTTATTCCTTAGAATCACTCTTCATGTTTCCTTTATACCCATCAGAGATTTGGTGGGCTTCAATCTGTTTTCATTGAAATCAATCATTCTGCCATTGTCCTCCAGGGACTAGAAGACTTTATATGACTCTTTTAATGTTAGATTATTTAATTTATTCAAATGGTATCTAGATATTTCTGGCAATCACTCAGATGGCCGCACTACAAACATATACAAATGCTTATTTATGGGCTTCAAAAGAGAATAATTGTACTAGTTTGCTTAGTCAAAAATCAAAGCGCAACGATAACGACAATACATATGGTATGATAATGGTTTCTGTGTTAATTTTTCCTGATGGAAGCTTCAGTATCATGTACTAATACTAAATGGATATCAGTAATTGCAAGGAAGATAATTCCACTATTCCACTATTTCCATTTGACAGTTTAAAAAACACAAAATGATTGCTATTGAGCACTTTTCATTACTTTTTTTAAATATTCATTGAAACCTGTCTGTCTTAAGGGACCAATAATAGGCTTTTCAATATTGCTAAGTGCTGGCTTATTTCTTTCTATCAACCATCAAGAAGAACGAAAGCCATAATGATACAGTTGCAAAACTACCACTCTCAACTTAAAATATTTTGTTCAAATAACTGGCAATTCAATGCAGGCAGTAAAAAGATACAAGCTGAAGTCTGCCAAGAGCTTTGTAAGTTGACCAGTTGTCAATGCTTTAAACAGAAGCTGTGCTGCTGGAGAATGGGATAAATCAAGGCCATTTGGGAAGCCAATTTATTTTCAGTTTGAGTTCCCTGGCTCACCTGGCTGAACTTCCAAAAAAATTGTCAGAGAGCTTTCCCTAAAAGAAGAGTGTACTTAGGGGAATAATGTTTGTAGTAAGTCAAGGAAAGGGCTTCCTAAGACTCCCTGTGGATGGGTCAGGATAACTGTGTCATATTAAAGAAAAAGCTCTCCCAGAAACAGACTACAGGAATGGTTCTTGGTCAACTATCAAACCAGGAAGACAGTTGTACGCTAGGGTTCACACAATTGACACCTTGGTGCAAAAAGGCTCAAGGAAATCTTCCTGTGAGCAAATCTTGTAATCTGACCACCTGTCCTTCTAGCATTGTTAAATATGTACAAGAACTCCGGTTTTGGACTTTTTTGTTAAATCCTTCAATCCGTCATACAAAATGCTCTAAGTAGGCAGCTACCACCACTTTTACTAAAATAATATTCACAGTATACTCATTTTATACTGTTTAATACAAGGACATTTGCTCTCACAAGGACAGCAAGGAGATATTCTTCAAAAGCAGCTGATAAAGCTAGTAAAAAATTGCAGAAAGCTTTCTGTGGAAAAACTTGATGAAAATGTGTCTGTCCCACTCCCTCTCCCCCTTTTCTTTTTGGACTTTTAGTCTTTCAGATAAAAGATTTCTATGACAAAACCACTGATAAAGAGAAGGGCAAGAGGGATCTTGGCAGAGGAATTGCCACCTGAGTTTTTCCTTAGCTCAAGTAAGTTTCCTTTTCCCAACAGAGGATAAAGGAGTTGTACAGACTTGTTGTAACTACAAGAAACTCCTAAGAATAGGAAAGTGTAGGTCATTCCCTAAGGACAAATTTGTTGAATTGCAGCCTAGACATCCAAGAGAAGCCATGGAAGCCGCACCACTTGAGAAGCCAGTACAAAGAGCCATCCTGTGCTGGTAAAAGAAATGGATAAGGTAACCTAGTAGTTCAATCCAGGATCTTATTTCTAAGTTTCTGTGACTCCTTATATCCTGTAGGACAAATGAAATGCTGTGAATGCAGTGCCAAAAGAAAAAGGGCAGGAGATCCTGCTGTACTTACCCATGTTAAGCAGTATTTATTCCATACTTAGAAGAGGAAAGCTACCCTCTGAGTAACAAAAGCATAGCTTGGTCCAACATAGGATCAAATTAAGGCTTGCATTAATGAATTTCAGAACATTCTAATCCACATAAGCTAATTAATGAAAAATGTCTGAGAGATGAATATTGCCTTGGAAAACAGTAAATAAACAAGAGGAACAATTCAACAGTTGGTATGTGAACTCCATACTTTTAAGGAAAGAGTCTACAGACTATGGCTGCATGTTAGACGTTAAAAATAATTTTTTGAGCAATTCATACACAATTTTAACAGTTGCAAAGAAAACAAAAGACACAAGAACTGACACTGAGAACAAACTACATTTCCACAGAACAGCCTTACTTTTTAAAATAATCATGTGTTAGATGTTCTTGGAATTTTAATCTGAATATTTTATTAGTTGCTGTGATAATTAACTGTTGTCTCATTGCTAACAGGTAGGAAATATTTTATGGAAAAGCTGTCTTGAAATACTTACTTTCCAATCTATCATTTACAATGCTGAGACTGGAAAAGAGGATGAGGTTGGTAAAACTGGGCTTGCCTGTTGCTCCACACAGCACTGGTGTAGGCTGTTTCTTTCTCCTGGTACCCAGGAACAGCATTCCTGTCACTACAACTCTGTGATGTGCTCGCCAAACACCTTCTCTCAACATACCTTTATATCATCACTCCAGTACACACCTGACTCTGTAGATAAGGCCATCCCACCACTACCCTTGCAAATTTGTATACTCTTCTTGCAAGGTAACGCTCATTTTTGATTCCTTGCTTAACTGCTTTATATACTAATCTACAAACTGATCTGGTCAGGGATTTTGTCCTCTTCTGTCTAATTCCAGATGTTTCTAAAGCATCACTGTACACATATAAATGGGAATCTCTGATATACATTGGTTTAGAGAGCACTTGAGGACCCTCCACCCTAAAGTGAGTTGCATTGTATCATCTGGAAAACGTGATAATTCCTCCAAAAGAGCTGCAAGACACCAACAAATTTGCCTCTTCCACTAGCTGTATTTAATTTTTCAAGTGTTGCCAAACCAGCCTGCTAAGGAAAAAAAGGTGCTGGCGCTTTCCACACTGTAAATGGTAGGTTGGAAAATGAGGATGTTTAACGAACAGCTTTCCCATACAACCTCCTAGTATGTTCAGCTTATGCATATATTTACTTTAGAGTGCACTGCATGTGCGTTCAGTTCATGAATAGCAGGATGCCTCCTGGTAGGGATGGAGAGGGTAACAAAGAGGTAGCAGACACAGCTGATGGCACAGGTGTCTCCTGTGCAGTGCCACCCTTTGTGCCACCAGCCCGTACTTACACTTCAGCCAGCGGGCTCCGGCGTGCGTGTCCTTGTCCCGGATCAGCCTCCTCTGCGTGCAGCTCCTGCAGAGGTACCACAGCATCCACAGCAGCTGGATGAGCATCAGCGTGATGAGGTAGGAGAGCAGGTGGCTCTTGCTGATGCCCACGGCGTGCACAGCCCAGGCGAAGGTGAGCAGCAGCCCAGCCAGGAACAGGTTGATGCCGTACTGGCTGCTGAGGATCTCGGCGTTTTTCTGCGGGCAGCTGCCGCCCACCGCGGCGGAGCCGGCGGCTTTCTCCATCTCCCCCGCCGCTGGCCAGGTGCTGCAGGCAGGCGGCCCCGCTTCCCCCGGGAGCCCCGCTGCTGGCCCGGCCCCCCGCCCGGCCGGGGGCGGAGCGGGGCCGCGGGAGGGACCGCCGGGGGTCCCCAGGCTCCCCGACGGGAAGGGCGGCTGCCGCCGGCGAAAGGATGCTGAGGGTTTAGCGGGACAGTCTCGCCTGACACTCGGACAACAGCTGTGGTGGAGACCAGGGCGAGGGAGAAGCTTCGTCCGCAGGCTGGCGGTCATGTCCCTTGCGGAGGGGCTTTGGAGAGGGACATGGGGATTCCGTCCGTGTTCACGGGGACCGGTGCGGTGTAACATGTTCCCTGGACAAGGAGCTGGGAAAGGCGGCGAGTGTTGAACGAAACGCCCTGACTTACCGGCTGGAAAGCCGAGGAACAAGCCAACAAGGGGAGAGGCTGGGAGAAAGCAAGGACAGGTGGGTGGATGGAACCTGCCCCGCAGCCAACAGCTGGTGATGGAGCTCCTTTGGGATCACCCGCCGTGCTTCACGCTCTGGGCCCCACAGGCCACCCTCTTGAGGGCAATCGGTACTTTCATTGGCAGTACAGAGCCTCGGTTTTCAGGAATTCTCTACACCTTTCAAAAGCGGCAATTTACCTTATTTTTTTAGGAAGTCCCGTTCTGACAACCCAGTATTATAGTGACTGCTAGCTGGAGAGGCAACTACTGAGATCAAAGTAGCAAAAACTTCTGCAAAATTTAGTTCACGCCTTACTTGTTTTCCCAATACTAATACACATTTTAAGTATTGACCCTTTTCTACTTAAACTGCTTACTTATAACTCTGACCCATGGTCACAAGCTAGTTGGGTATGCAAACCTCAAGATTTGGAGCACCAGTTGGTTGCCTATAGGGGCTGAGAGGAATTTAACCCAGTGTAAACCACTATTTTTTTAAAATTATATTTCGTTTGCATACAGTATGAATTCTCTTAACTCTAGATATTTGGGTACTGAGGCATAGCTTGGAGGCCAAATACCAAGATAGACTACTCCTTGCTCTGGCCAGGCAGGTTTTATAATTTCACTCTGTACCTGTTGGTAGCATATGGATTACCCAAAGCATGGGTTTTTACAATGAGTGACCCACATATCACATGAAATTAAGCCACTAGCTCAGCTACATCAAAAAAGAAATTGGATATATTGAAAATACAGCATCTATTTTACTCCACTTCCTCTGCCAAAGTTAGTGGTTCTACGCTTTTTCTCTTCTGAAACCAGAAATTATTAAAGAGGGTTTTTTCTTAAATAACAAAGGGCACTTTGAACTTATATGTAAATATCTGGGGTTCGCACTCCTCTTAAAGAATAGGGAAGAAAAACAAAATGGCAGAAGGGTGGAATGAGTGAATTCTAGACAATCACCTACTTACATATGGAATTAGTAGTTCGTGTCCTTTATTCATTTCAGCCTGTTCTCAAGAAACAGGTATTTTAAGCCATCTGCAAATTTTTCTTTTGAACAACGCACTTCACTGGAGCCAGCCCTGTTTGTCTGGTCTGTAACAGCAGTATAACTAAAAAACATAAATAACCAAACAGCTCAGGCTTCAACAACCTTTACCTCATAGCTACACCCATCATTATCGTAAACTTGTGGAAATGCCAAATCCTACTTTTACCTTATGTAGTGTAACCTTTAAAGAGGAACTAAGGAAGATGCATTCATTTTAAAGAGCTTCTGTGGGTAACTGTGATAAATAATCTTCACTGTGTGGACTAGTTTACTTCAAGATTATCCAAGACCATCCCCTGTCACCTTTTTGTAAACAAAAGTTCTTTGGTGCTGGCACACATTCTCATCCTTAAATGAAATTAATGTAAATGGATACAGAAGATAGCTATGGTGGTCTGTAGCAAGATAGTACATTCAAGCTTTGGTATAGGTGGGGATTTTGATTGCCTTGTAGTTTTTTCAGGGAACTATTAAGATACCTCTTTCTACTGTCATGCCCTATATTATTTGGTGGTAAGGAAAACAACAAAAGCAAAGAGTTCAAACAGCTGGAAGTGGCAGCAGCATTGTGTCAGATGACAGCAATTACAAGAAACATTGCTTTAATTTCTTACCAGATTTGCCACTACTTCCCTTTGAGCATGTAAATGAATGAGTATTGTGTTGGATATTCCTGTTACCAAAACAATTTTCAGGACATTTGTACAGTGAAATATCTATCTGGGATTCCCAGAAAAAGACATCGAAGTAGTCTGAGGACAAACAGCTCTCCAAAAATGAACAGGATGGTATTACACCTTCAATAAACCCAGCTGAGGGATCACGACAGACTAAGATACTCCAAGTCAAGTCCAGTATTTAAAATCTACATGAACATCCATTTTATAGAAAAAATTATGGGATACACTTGAGGTCTCCAAGACAGTAGAATTAGACAGTTAAACAATTAGATAACAAACAATAATTGATCACTTTTGTACAAAGTTTATTAAGATGTCCAGAAGAATAAATTTGAAAAACCATGTAGCAAACAGTAATTTTAATTCAAGATTACAAGGCAACTTAAAACACCTAATGCATTTATATAGTTGACAAATAAAAATACAGTGATAGTTACCATCCCTGAGCAACACTGCATTTTAAATATCATAATAAACAAAGTTACTCAAATGTACCTGTATATGCTGACATAAAATTGTTAAAATTCAATAAAAGATGGGCACCTGAAGATAAGCAACTTGTTCTTTAAAGATGTGAAGCACAACTGGTTTTGGCAAACTTAAATATTACATTTCAACAAATCAAGCTGTTAACTTACACTACAAACTACTTAAAGGAGTGCTGAATGTATTTTATTTTGGTTTGACTGATCTTTTGTATCACATACTGAAGCAACTTTTTCCTTAATGGAACAGTAACAGAAAATGTCTACCTTTTTCATTGCTAAACATTTCACATATTTTGTATTCAACAGTGCTGTGAATTTGAAAGTCAGAATGAAGAACACAGTATCCTCTGACAGTCCAGACTTCAATCAACAGTCACAAGGAGTAAATTTTAACAAGTTTCAATACCCAGCTTCTACATTCTCCTATTTTCCAAAAGGGGTGGATGGGAAAGTACTTAACACAAGGATCTGCATAAAGTGGTCTAGCAACTCTATGATACCTATACATGATGTCTCTAGATAGTTAAGGGTCTCAGTCAATGTGACCAGTTACCTAATAAAAATAAAATGCTATTTTATTTTCCCAGCTGAGTAGCTTTTAAGTTAATATCAGTCCCTTCATTGCTGAGGAAGGAAAATGGCACCTTCCTTAACAGGCACTGCTAAGAATTAAAAGTTAAATTTACAGAAGAAAAAAACATCCTGAATACTGAAAAATAGTGCATGCATCAAAAGGATGTGATTTGTACTCTGAATTTCTTGTGTAGTGTTAATATTGTTCATATATTGCTGGTTATTCACAGCTTGATCATCCACCATTGACTGTGGACAAACTGTATCAGCATGAGTAGAATTTATTTAATTGATGGCACTGCCAAATTCAACCAGCTTTCTAGGCCCTTACCTGTACTTTTTTGCAAACACTAGCAGATCTAAATTCAAGAGATTAGGCAATAAAGTATTTCCTACATGGTAACACATACAATATTAGAGATTTAATAGATCAAGAAATGCCTCCTCTAAGTAAGTTTGTAAGTACAAACACAGCTTCCAGGTAACAGTATTTTAGCTGTCAATTCAAACGGAAAGAATATAGTATTAAAATCCCACAAAACTTGAATTAAGTAACAATTACTTCCAAATCAAACAACATGATTTGAGAAAGAAGTTGACTAGGTGATCTCTGAGGTCCCTTCCAACACCAACTGTTCTATGTTTCTATGACTTATTACCCATGTGCTTAATATTCAAACATAAATGGAAGCTTTACAAAACAGCAATGAAATGCTTTATGTTACTAAGAGACGTAAAACCTATCTTTCAATTATTCACTAATCAGTTGCTTTTTTCCTATGGTTATGGCCATGGATTGGTAGATCAGGTAGATTAAGAATTACAGTATAGGTAGAGAGTTAGACCAAACAGGCAGTATTAGAAACAATAAGTACTGGAATGTAACAAAAGTGATATCCACTTTGCAGGATAACAGTTACTTGAGTCCTTCATATGAAACTGAAAGAAAAAACAAACACAATTTAACAAAAATGTTGGAAGTTTGTTATATATACTGCACAAGCTGTATCTTGTACTAACTCATTAAGTTAATGATTTTGCAACATCAAATAATAACCCTAATTATTAGTCAATACATTATTTGGCCTAATACAGAATTTCCTCACACCCTTTCAGTACTCAGACAGAACATAGCTAAGGACAGAACCAACAAACATGACTTGGAAAAGTTTGCATCAACAAGTGTGACTGAAGCTCCCACAGTAAAGTGATTCTGAATTAAATATTTTTCAGAAGTCCATAAGTGGTGTCAGAATATGATCTAAGTTAATTGCCTCTTGAAAAAAATCAGGTTTCTTGGTATCTAGAAAATAGGAGGGAAAATGCAACACTAGATTCAGTTTGTTTATGTAAAAAAAATATATCTGCATTTCACTGTCCCAGCCATTAAACACTTTTTGCCTACAACTCTGGCACTACAAGAAGCTACACTCTAAATCCAGTGCTGTCATATTCTTCTTACTGCACTCATAAAAATGCTGAGAGACTTCCTCACCAAAAAGAATTTGTGATGGGAAGCAAACCCAAACAGACTTCCCCATATTCTCTTAAGTACAACAAACAAGACCTGCTGAAAGAGTAAGTTCCCTGGATGATGTGACATCCCTTACCCTATTTACTGAGCTGTCTTTGATGTCTTCCTTAGCTTTTTCCATTTCACAGGATTCATTTGATAAGTATATCCTAACAAAAGATGTGGGAACCCATTTTCAGTCTGGCAGTTATTGAAAATGAATTTTTCAAGTCAACAAAACAGACTATTTTGCCTTTGAAAAGTTCTATTTAAGAAGAACAAAGAACTTCTCATATGAGGCAGTTTTCCAGATAGCAGGTTGATCTGATCTGTTCATCACAGAAAATGAAAGCAGCATACTTAGAGACAAAGATAAGACAAAGCTTTTGAATAAAAAAAAAAATAAAACAGGCAGTTGCGTATGGATGTTAATAGCTTCTACCCTTTACTATCAGGTCAAACAGCTTTGCTAAGTTTTCTCACTCCAGCTAAAAGACATAGGTCTATACGTCTCCAAACCATCCATTCTCAATAATCACTTCTTTTCACTGTCTAGAATGGAATCTTAGGAAAGAAAAAGGGATATTCTGCCCCTTTGGAAAATTGCATGTTCTCCAGTTACTCTATGTGCCATAAAATGTCAATATTGTAGACGTGTACACAAAACATAGACAAGGAATCTTTAAACGGTCTTACAATCCTTAAATGTCTAACAAAGCAGTTTGCGCAACAAGATAAAAGCTTTTACGTGCTTTAAAATACAATTATTTACCTGAAGGGCTTATCCCAGGAGTGACACAAGCATCACAACACCCATAAACTGAATGAAGAGCAACAAAGGAGTCAAAAATGACCAGACAGGCCACAAGGCAACATTGAAACTGTGAATAAAAGCAGGAAGTATTTTGTAAGTTCAATTGCCATATTATGGAAATACCAGGCGTATAAAGAAAATATGTCACAAGAGGAAATAAGATTTAAATTACTTAACCTGGAAAAATAGTTGTTTCTTCATGAAAATAAAACTAAAACACCCCAGCACTACTTATTATATTGGTATTTTAGTTTACTGTTTATTTAATGACAATTCATCCTAGAACTTCAGCAGCTGCTGAAGGTTTTCCACTGAGCAAGTTCAGTCAATCCCATCAAGGGTAAAGATACGTTTTACTTTCAGAATCTCTGTATCTGAAGCCCCTGAAAATGACCTACTCTTTGATTTTTCCATGGGCACATGCCAGCTGAGGAAAGTCTTAATCTGAACTTCCAGCCAGCCAGATTTCAGTTAACTGAAGATAGGGGAAAACCAACTTATTTTACAACTGAATCACAGGAATTATAGGTTTGACTAATTCTAAACTATAGAGAACCTCTATTTTCTTCAATCTTTCTTTTTTCCCCACCATTGCAACAAATGCTGACTGACATTCAGATACAACTGCTAAACAAGAGGAAACCAGCTCTCATGCAGAGAGCAAATAATATAATGGCACACACCTATATAATTTTTTTCACTCACATGCACATTTGCTCAATCCTGACTCATACAATCTCATAAATAAAGTAGCTCTTACTAAAAGTACCATTCTCTGACAAAATACAAACCCTTAGCACTCACATAGCAATAGTTAGAAGTCTAACATTTTGTGTGTGTTTGTTATTTATAGATTGATTGATAATGAAGAACTCTGACAGAAACTGATCAGGCATAATTTTTTCTCAGACAGGAAACACACCTTTGTCTTAATTTGTAAACTGCACAAATAGTTGTCAGAGGTGATAAATTTACACTAACAAAGCTAAGGACTTCAGTTTTCCCATACATTTCCAAGACAGAAAAAATCCAGTAAATCTACAACAACACTTAATATACAATTTCAACAGTTCCAACCCTTGCTTTGTGGGTGAAAGTTGAGAGTGGAAGAAATTATGCTACATAGAACTAGTACTGTCACCAACAGACATAGCAGAATTACAGAAATTATACCTCCTGTAAAATGAGCCCATTAACACAGACTTGCACAGGTTTAGCAGAAGTTTGTACAGTCTTTGAACTCACCAAATTGCCGCTGCTATGAAGGTAGCTGTTGTGACAAGTATCAGTGCTGGATACTGTGCATCATAGTCCTCAATTCCACAGTACCACTCAAGATACAGTATGCAATAAAAGGCAACAGATAAACACACAGCCAACAAACAAGTGCCACTGGCAAGCCACCAACTGCAGGAAGGAAAGTGTATTAAACCACATTAAGCCAAAGTCACTTTGCAGTTTGCACATTAATCTTCCCTCTAGTCTAGAAACAGAACGGACAATATCTGTTAATTATACAGATTATGGCCTAGACTTCCTGTATTTTTTATCTTAAATTACTTTTACAAAACACTTTTTGCCCTTCAGAGCTAATATAAACAACTGAGTTTAATTTTGCAATGCAACGTTCCTTTCCCTTATTTTTCCCTCAAGTATCTTGGAAATGCAATGCAACAGATCTTGTCAGGGATCTCCTACACTACCACACCAATACTACTTTGTCAGTAATGAAACAAAATAGGCTCCACTGCAACTGTGCTTTTCACTGTAAATTTCTGGACAACAGAAATGCTGCAGAAAGCTTTAATATTAATGATTTCAGCTTGTGAACTCTCAAATTTAACAGACAAGAAGCATTAAGATTTTTTTTTAAAGCTGTTGAAGAAAACCATGGGGCAATCCAGGATTTCAAACTCAGAATCAAGAAAACACAGAGTATGTGAATACTTAAGAAGACACACTTTTAAGGCTCTTTGAGGGCATACTTCAAGGCTAGGATGGGAAAGACAACTTGGGAGGAAGGTCCACTTTAAAAAAATCTTACACTTATTTGAATGTGTATTTAGCAAATAAAAATTTTAAAAAGCAAATTTTGATTACCTTAGTTTGATTACTAAGTTACAAAGGGTAATCAAGGATCTTCCTACTCAGGTAACATTTGTTCTGGAATGGTACAGCAAGTACCATATGCTATTTTGGTACCTTGGTACTATGAATTGTGAATTCTGCATTAAGAGAGCAGTTGTCGTAGCCTACCTACACAAGCAGTGTGGGAAGACAGGGTCCTGACACTCACCCAATATTTTGATTACATCCTGGAGTCACTAGTTTGTTTTCACAGCCAGCTGGATGAAGGGTGTATCCAGCCTGGATAAGCAGCTCCAGGGAACCTCACAGCACAAAGAAAGGCCCTGTGCAGCTTCCACATGCTGACACAATAATGACAATAGCAATGGGAGTTTTAAAAGCACTTCCAGCTGAAGCTGTCTAAAGATACTTGACACCTATCAATCCCACTGAAATGAATTTAATAGAAAACACATTGACTACAAATAGAAATTGCTTCATAAAAATTATTTCACTAGTTTTTCACTGATCTACTCAAAGAGGTCTAGGGAACTTCTAGAGAAATGAACTTCAGTTTTATATTTAAAGATTAATTTCCAAGGGTTTTGATTAAAATAAACAAAACCCCAACACTTTCAACAACACAGGCAGCTATTTCTTGTACTTAAGTGAAAACCTGAAGGTACAGTAATAAAATGCCTGCTATCAGAACAAATCTTGCATGTACACAGATGGCTCAGTAGAGTTATAGAAAAAAATAATTATGGTCAAATTTTAAGCACTGTAATTACTTAAAAATTAGTTTAATATCAACTTAGGTGGTCATCTGGTCCAACCTTGCTGCTCAAACAAGGTCAGCTACTGCCAGTCGCTCAGGACCACGTCAAGATGGTTTTTGAGTATCTCCAAGGATGGAGACTCCACAACCTACCTGGGCAACCTGCACCACTGCTCAGTAATAAAGCGTTTCCTGCTGTCCAGAGAGAACCTCCTGTGTTTCAGTTTGTGCCCACTGTCTCTTGTCCTGTCACTGGGCACCACTGAACAGAGCCTGGCTCTGTCTTCTCTGCACCCTCCCTTCAGGTATTTACATGTAATGACAAGATGCCCCTGAGCCTTCTCTTCTCCAGGATGAACAGTCCCAGGTCTCTTTATTCCTATTGTAGATCTTGTTTATCCAAACTTAAAATATAGTGTTCAGATGTAATACACTGAATTTGTTTGTAAGATGAATATGACTGTAAGATGAAAACACAACTTTCTTTGTAAAAAAAAAAGATACCTTACCTATCTGCTTGCATAGTTTCTTTAAGAGTTTTAAAAAAATCAAAGTAGTATGTTGCAGCTATTGATGCCAAAATCCAGAATGCAGAATGAATATTCAGTCTGGTAAGAGGCTTCATCTTCTTCTCTACAGCTGTAGACTCTTCTGTAAATAAGAACATAATTATAGCACTAAAGCCAGTCATTAAACAGAATATGATTATAGTTATGTAAAATATGATGCTTTTATCTTTTTAATTCATTTATCTTTGGAGATTATTATACCTATTATGATACAGTTTGTACTACAAATATTCTAAAAAGCTCTGAACATTTACTGAAATAAAACTGACTAAGCAAGGTACCCTGTGATAAAAGGATAAAGCAGTAACAAACAGCACAATATCGTGTCTGTGTACAACTTCAGGTAACAGCTGACTATATTTTGTAAGGGTTGTTTAATTAATTAAAACCTCCTGGTGTTATTAAAGCGTTTTTATTAATCTAGCACATAAAATGTCAGGTTGGTATTTCCAATTATTAATTTATTTATACCCTTTTTAATGAATTTTAGCATTTGCAAGTATTTCAGGCATAAATAATTTTCTTGTTTTGAATTGCAGGTTAATTCACAAGAGATTTTCGGCTCCAGTTTCAGGAGCTAGCTTGACTCACGCTGCAAACCTTCACCAGGTAAAGCAGAATTATCACTGTGCAGAAAAACACCTTCTGTTTTTCTCCTTAGCACTACATGTTGTTTCATAGAGAGAACAGAGCGGGCAGATGAGAAAAGCCTCTTTTTGTACACGACAGTAACCAAGCCAAACTCTCAAGAAAAGGTGTCGGAGCTGCCTGTGATGCCTCACACTGTGAGCCGCACCCCCAGGAGCAGCCGGGCACCCCGTGCTCGTCCCGCATCGCGGCTCCTCCACGATCCCCACCACCCCCCGAGGGCACCGACAGCCCCGCCGGCCGCTTTATGTTTGATTTCCTCGGTCCCTCCTCACGCTCCTGCACCGCGGGCCTGGGAGCCCGTCAGCGCTCCATGCGCACTGCGGGTCGCGCCTCCCTCCCGCACCGGCTCCGTGCGGGCGGAGCAGCGGCCCCGCTCCGCTCCCCAGCCCGGCCCCGCTCCCCGGCNGGCCGACCCCGGGGTATCTCACCCATCCCCGGGTATCGCGCCCAGCCCCCGTGAACGCGGTGAGCAGTGTCATGTAAAGGCCGAGTGCCGCAGCAAAGGGTGTTTTGTCAGCGTGAGTAAGAAGATTAGAGGGAAGCTCTGTGAGCGTGGAAATGCTTTCCCCATCGCATCCTTGCCGGCCGGGTGCTCTTGAGGGCAGATGTTAGGGGAAAAAAAAAAAAAAGCCAGTTTTTGCGGCACAGCTGGTGGTGTAGGTGGAACGCGAGGGCAAATGCAAAGCCCTGAGAGGTTTGGAGGGATCCTGTAGCACTCGAGACTGCAGCTCGTCACTGGAAATAATAAACGTATTTACAAGGCAAACTAGGAAAAAGTTAAACAAACTAATAAAATGGTATGCTAGACTGTTTTGGTTCTGTAGCTGCATTCTGCACGGCTAGATAAAAGGTCACATCACCATGTTTCTGCAAACAAAAAACCTTGAAACCGACTGGATTCCCATGGCTTGTTTGTTTATTCACATGGACAAACCCAGAACTACTAAATTATGTTCACAGATTAACCTAAGGTCTGTGAATATACATACTGTGTCTTTTGCGGTGCGTTCAATGATTAAGCCATTACTATGGCTTTTAAATTTGAAATTTGTTTCTAACAGTTAATGATTGACTGGCTAATTAGGTGATACCTGTGGGAGCTACAAATCCTGTGCTTTCTTAGACAAAATTGGGTGGTGTAACATTCCAACTAAGGCAAAAACTGCTGATTTCAGAGTGGAAGCACCTGTGCGATACGGCAGCTCTTGTGGATTGCTTTTCTTTAGAGTGGAATTAAATGTAGAATTATTGGTTAAAAGCTAGGATTATTATAGGGTAGTTTGAAGAAAAAAAAATTCAGCATGAGGGTTTAACTTACCAAAATCAAACTTATAGTCCTTCTAGCTGTATATGAAGTTCAAAAAATCAAATGTTTAATAACCTCATTAGAGCTTCCCTCTTTGAAAGCAAAATATTTTGCATGAAAACAATTATGAGAAATATGTGAAATTCTCACTTATCGTGTGCATTCTTTGCATACCAAGACAAAAGCCTTGCAGATACTTCCTCTCTAGCTTCATTCTGAGAAAACAGGAAAATCAAAATTTTTTTATCTGTAAACCTTAAAAATGTTAGGCCATCCTAAGGGTAGAAACTAATTGATAGAAACTAATTAGGGTACAACTTATACTTGCTCTGACTTGCACTGTTTTTAAGCACTTCTAAATTTGCTGAATAACTATATTTTCCTAAATATCTTATTTTCTGTTTTATAAATCAGTGAGGTTCTAGGGACAAGGGGAACATGGGTTCTGGTTATTCTTCATTAGTATGCATTGAGTTTTGAGTAAATTCAGCCTAAAAGATACAAGAACAAGAAAAAAATATTTTTTTTCTCTGCATAAAGACAGGCCTTCATTTACATCTGAAGTTCATGTGAGACGTGTCATAGTAAGCAGAAATTGTTTTCCCAGCCTTAGAACTTGTGTCACGTAAGGGTCGACCACATAATAGTCCTTAGTGACTACAGAGATTATTTTTTATTTACTCCAGTTGAATATTTTGAAGTTAGTAGCTTGTGGGAGCTCAGGGTCTGCTTTCTTAGCAATGAAATAGAGGTTTCTTTGTTTTATTTCCTTTGAGTGAAATGACTACCTCAGCCTTCACTCTCATCTTAGTGATTCAAACAAGAAACAAAAGAAATCTTAATGCACTTTCTTTGCAAAAGCTATTCATAGGCTATATCTTTGATTTAAACATAGCAATTAAATAAATATGTATGCTTGAAAAGGCTTAGATCTGTTAGTGTTGTTAAACTGAACACTTCTGTTTACCTACACAGTAGGTATTGTGCAAAGAACTGAAATAAGAGCCTCCCTTCCTGGACTCACTATTGACCTTAACTGAGACCACTCATGTTCAGTGTTTGTAGAGCTGAGATGTTTTCTGTGATCTTTTCACAGCGCTTCTCTGATTCAGAAATTATTAATCTGCTGAAGAGTAGATAGCGATCAGGAGCTGAACTGAGGGTGTTACAAAACGAACAACATAATTAACAAAGCATCTAATCAACAGGCCTGCTATGGATGATTAATTCTTGCAAGTTAAGAATCCTTGCAGAAATGTTAGGAAGTATTTTAAAATGTGGTGCTTGATCTGATAAATTTAGTTAACAGTCTGTGAAAGAAATTTGTGAATTTGAAGACTCAATGAACAAAAAGTAGAAAGGGCAGAGTTCGCAACAATTTTTTTGTTAACTGTATTCCTGGTCTCTTACTTAATTCAACACCCTGCATTGTTTTCTTTAATGTCTCTAGATGTTCAGGGATTTCAGCTATAAGTACAAGCTGAATTTTGCAATCTAGTTGGGTATTTTGAATTTTATTTTCTTGTTGCTTGCTGAGGATTTGCTGATTAGCTGGGTTTATGTTGATTTATAGGCAACTCTTAATGGCATGCACAAGTAGTAGCTTTTTGTGTCTCTTGACTGGGCAGATACCAATTTTAACATTGGACTTTCCGGTCAAATTCTCACTTTTAGGAAGTCAGGTTGGGTTTCTAGTATTCTAGCAAATAATTGTAACTTTTTCCATGATGTAAGTCAACAGCTAAAGTAGCCCAAATGTTATCTGTTCACAAAAGATCTGGCTGCAATTTTCTTCATTCCATATTTAAGTGGGGTGCGCTCCTCCCTACATTAATTTTTAGCTGAAGTAGGTTGGATACAGCATAGACATATTTTGTCATTTTGAGGAATGATTGTGCTATATACTCCGTGCTTTCCATTCATGAACCAAGTAATATTGAAGTGAGTAGTAATTTGCTGCTTATCTTCTACTATCAGGAGTAAAAGGATTGGATGAGTAGAGATTCTCAATCCTTTCTGAACTTTGTCCTTGGACTAAAGCATTGCATATCCTCTCTTACACTGTGTGAAAAAGTAAATACATTGACTCATCTGGGTAACAAAAATACCTCCAGATAGTACTACAGTTCTCTTGCTTTCATCTTGCATTAACTATTTAAAATTCAGTACAATGGAAAAAAATCAAGCAAAGGACTTAAAAGCAATTGGCGTGAGTAACTTAATGCAGATCTGAAAACCAATTGAAGGTTAAAACTCAATTGACTCTGAATTTGGTCCATATACAAACTATTGAACTCAAGTTGTATTCTCATGTGAGTATTAAATTGCAGTGCAGCCTTGAATTGACCCTTTAGGAAGGAAACAATACATATAATAGTTTGTTTGATACCAAGAAGGCACTATATATAAGCATGCAAGCATTTGAACTTCATGAAGGAAAAGAAAGCAGAAAAGATAAAGACAGTCAAAAAGGTGAAGAGGGCATCTAAGAGAACAGGAAAAGGCATTACGTATTGTCATCTGATTTATCTAGGTATGTTATTCCTCACCTTGAAAGTTGTCAGCAAATTACAAAAAAAAATTGCTGACAGAGCACTACTTTAATCTGAAGTATCTATTTGATAGAAGACCATTTCAATACCCTCAGTTACCCTGATTAAAAATGTTAGGTAGCTTCAGAGTTTGACTCTTGCCTTTCACTATAATCAGCATTAGGAATACAAAATGAGAAGACTATTCTGTTCATTCTGGCTTGCATCTTCAAATTTGTAAACAAAACCAGATATTAATCCAAATTTATCCAAAAATTATCCTATTTGTCAAAATAAATCTGGATAAACCATTCTCCCGAAGGTTGCAAAGTAAATTTTCCTACTCTCTCTTCTAAATGGTTTCTTGAGTTTAGTTTCACTTAACTATGCTTACTTTCTTAAGGGAGTACAATGGCTCTCAAAATGTTTTCCCAAGACTACAGTTTAATGATACAAAGCATTTGGCAGCAGTACTCCAGCTATAATTGTTCTTGACTACTCAGTCCCCAGTAGTGGTATATAATACCTCTCAGTTTGAGGATTTGATCTGGTTTTAAAAGCCTGCAAAAATGCAGGGGGTGGTGGAGAGGCAAAAACAAATGGCCAGATGTGGGAGGGTGGGAAAGGCAACACTTGGGAATTACTGAAACTGATTTCTTTACTGAGGAAAAAGTCTGTGCAACGAGGTATCTGTAACAGTATGACAAGAATTTCATACTTAAGGCATCTAGGAACGTCCTAGGTTTGGTTTTTGAATAATGAAGATTATGGCTCTAATTCACACAGCAAAGACTGTCAGTAGTGGGAAGGGGCATTTAAGTGTGTTATTCATCAAACATTTACTGTACAGGAATATTGGTCTCTTTTGGTGGGACATTTTATTTCTGTATTGGTAGAGATTAGCATTATTTAATGCTGTGATAGCGTATTAACTATTATTTTGGAGATGTCTAGCATCCCCATTGCCTGTGATTTGACTGAGGTAATAAAGCAGGGACAAAGGTGTCTTGAGTGTGGGGATCTTGCTGTTAACAAAACTGGAAAGTACAGATCATCCTCCTGTGTTCAGCGTAGCAACATCTCACTGATGTGTTTGGTGTGGGATTCAGCTCATGCTATTTGCCTGGGGAATTTTTCTGTGGAGTCCTGAAAAAAAAAATCAAAATGAAGGTCTTACACACTTCATTCATATCTATAATCAGGTTTTCCTTGCCATCATTCTTCACAGTACATTACCATTTATGTATCTTTTAGGGTCAATTTTTCATTTGTTTTGATCTAGTATTGTAATTAATGGGACAACAGAGTTAGAGGGAACACTGTGAAAGTACCATACTGTCCAAGAGAAAAAGAACAAGAAAGATGTTTGCTTTATGAAGACTGAATTCAGCAGTTTGGAGCTGTGGCTGAAGGATGATAGTACAATTCCCATATTGCTTTTGCTAACCTGCTTTACATGAACAGGTCTTTAAGAACATCAACTGAGTTAATATTTTTTTCTTCTCATGGAAATCTTAGCCAATGCTAACCTCTGAAACACTTTAAGTTCTGCAAGTTCACCAAAAAAAGCTGAACTTCTGAGACAGAATTGTAGCAGCAAGAAGTGAGAGGAAACATATTTCATGGTGTAAGACAAAGCAATTGTAGGAACAGACCATAAAATGTCTTAAAGTAAATGGTAGAATGGATAGATGGGGGAAAAAATCATTAAAACACTCCAAGTGTAAGAGATGTCTGTACAATTCAGCCAAGACTTTATACCAGCAATTGATTTAGAAGTCCAAGGCAGAAATGCAGGCATTAAGTGGAGCACTTGCTGTAATGGTAAGAAAGAAAAGTCTGGGCGAAAATTCTGGTCCTGTCTCATCCATGGAAAACATGAGCCTTTTTCACATATGGATACTATGCAGTGTGTCTTCCTCCTTGAATTCCTTATCATCAAGAGCTAAAGGCCAGCAGAAGGGGAGAAAATATAATGTACAAGAGTGCACTTCATGCTTTATATTCCCCCTGGATTGCGAGAATTCACTATGTGGCTACTGCAAAGAACAGATTGAAGGACTAAACATTGAGTGTTTTGAGCCATCAGCAGTGCAGGTGGAATTGTGTTATTTTTCAATCAGTTTGTCACCTAAAAGACATAGTGTCTTGAATACTTTCAGATGGATTTCATGCTGTCTGACTGGAAGATTCCAGTATGTTTAAAAGCACCTTTTTTCTAATAAAAGAATTATACGTTAGTTGAGCTTGACTGTAATCAGGCCTCAGTTAGGCTTTTTATACTCATTTAGTACTAACGCATTCCAACTAAAATTTTGAGAATAGTGGTTTAATAGGTGGGCAAGCATACAGAGACACAATTTCTGTTTTCCTATTACTTTCAAGTAATAGCAGAAACTATAAAACTACTTCTGTAGGAAGTCAGTATTTTACTTCTATAACTCAGGTATGAAGTTGAGTAGCCAAGGGCAGTTTTTATACAATCTAATAATTATTTTTATATAATCTAATCTTTATATAATATATAATCTTTATATAATCTAATGAGAAGGGCAAAACACACAGTCTCCAAAGACTGAACAATCCTAAGTCTTCTAGAATAAATTTTAAAATTAAGGATAATTTAAAAACAAGATGTGTTTGAGAAAGGACTCAGCTCTGTGATCTGCAGTCTTGCAGAAAAAAGTTCAGTCTAAGCAAAAAACTTGAAGATTTTACACTGTATGCTGCAAGAGCATAAAAACATGAGGATTCAGGCACAAAAGAAATTACATCCCAGAAAGGGCAAAGAAAAGCAGTACATTACATGGGCAAAAGGAATTGTATCTTAACAAGTGTAAAGGAAAGTTACGACTAAAACTTCCTCTAGTCCAAGTGAAATTTAGATTTCAATATAAAGTAACACTTCCTGTAAAAGTACTAATGGGAAATACAATATGCTGCTTTTCTTGGCTGACAGAGCAGAAAAGAAACTTAGAGGACTTATTCTTGTTTTTTCTTGATGGCTAAATTAGGAGAAGAAAGGGGTAAATGTTGAATATATTGACAGAGATATCTTGTAACCTGTGAATACAGCTCAATGTACAGAACAATATGCCTTTTTTTCGCTTATCTTGCACAAAAAGTTTAATATTTGCTCTCTTATTTCCTTAATAAGGGTAAGTGTTACAGCCTTAAAAGTTTCCGAATGAAATCATGTATTGGGTCTCTATATCCTGTGGTCATCAGCTACGAGTCACTACTCATGTCAGGGTCTGACTACATTGTACTGATGCAATCGGATTATAGCACCAGGTGGGAGGATCGGTTTTCACTGCAGAAAGAATGAACTACTCTAATGCACCAGGACAGTGGAGGGCTGAGCACAACAAATAAGTAGCTGTCCTTTGAAGATTTTTTTTCTTCCAGTGATTTAACTCCTTGTTTATGCTATATATATGAAAGCCACTAGCTTTAAACAATTCCTTAATTTACATTACTTCTTCCTTCTTCACCCTGCCACAGACACTCCAGTTCCAATGCACTATTTTAGAAAGGAAAATTTTAACAATAAGGCATATTTTAGTATGAAGCTATGTTATGCTGTTTAGAAAATCAGTAAAACATATTCTGGAACATTTTGTAATGCTACATTACTGTTATCTGATGGTTTCTTATAAATCTATTGTGACTTAACATTAAGCTTGGCTACTAAACATATAACTGGTGGGAAAGAAAATTAAAAACAATTACCCATGACATTGTCAATTTCTATTAAATGCTAAGAGAAGCTTTATACAAGCATTCTCTTGCACTGATTTTTCAGTGCCCTGACCCATGTCACAACAAAGAAATCCCCTGTGGTTATAGTACTGAGTGAATACTGGAAAACTGTAAATTGCTAACATTTATCTGTTTTCACATCTCAGTTTGAAATATAACAAGTGTCAGCAATGTAGTTACAAAGTAAATAATGACTTTTCTTCATACTGTAACACCCAGGTCTTACAGTTAAAGTCAGAATTCTATTTACAGTCTCATTTATTGAGATCTTTGTACAAAAACTATTAAAATACTGCTTTAATGGTATAAATTCATGCAACTAAACCAGGAAACATACAAAATAGAATTTATACTGGTGCTACTTTATTTCATATTTCAAAAGTTACATGTTTTACAGTAGCTTTTCTGCTTCTGCAGAAGTTTGAAGTATTTTCCTCAGAATCTAGAGTGGCAGCTGCAAGTATAGTCAAGTTCCTTCTAAATATTACTCTTGGTTGATTGCAAGTGAGAAAAACACAACAGAAACTGCATGACTGCAGTGTGGCATTAAGCAATGCCCCTTTGTCCTGAAAGTGTAAGAAAAGGAAAATAGTGGAAAAAGTGCTTTAAAATGCTTTAAAAATACTTTTAATGCTTTAAAAATACCTGTTCTAAAGAACCTGAAGAGGTGCTGCAGGTCATCAGTTTTTTGGTTTGATGGTCAAACACTTTAGTCTTATTTTAATGACCTGCATAAGGCTGATGTTACCTGCACTGCACAGCAGTTCACACAGCAAAAGGTACGATCTGTTAGAAAGTTAGGAAAAATGAAGGGAGGGAAAAATGAAAATGTTGTAAGCCAGTTATTTTAAGTCTGCAGCAGATCAGTGGTCCCTGATTTGCTCTTAGGCTTGTGGTCATTTTTTATGATATGACTGCAATGTGTGCTACATTTTGCTGGATCTCCCCATGCACAGAACTGAACTCGTTTCTCAGTTGTTCTTTTGGTGAATTCATGATGCTACAAGAAGTGAACACAGTGGTTCAGTAGATAAAGTCCTCTATGGGTCCACAAACCCATGGCATGCTGTTAAGAGAAATGCTAAACCAAAGTTGTTCTGTCAAATAAAAGGCTACTTAGTACTGTCATTACTTTAAATATTCTGTATTATACATACTTTTGAACAGGAAGTCAGTAGCATGCTTGATGAAGGAACCTGCAACTTTCCTGTAATCCACTGATTTTGCTGCTGAGATGACAAACTTTCTGGCAAAAAAAATGCCTGTTGTCAAATGTATTTAAAATGTCATTTGTGGGTCATGTTGGGGAGGGATGCCATCCTTCCCTTTTGTTCTGTCTTTGATCATCAAAATTGACTGCTGCAAGCAGTTGCCATTGATACCAAGTTTGATGCCCACAGGAATTTAGCAGAACAATTACTGCAAGCTAGATCTTCCCTCTTCAAATACTTGCATGCACGAATGGATGTCAGTTCTGTCCAAAGTTCCTCAGATGAGAATTTAAGGGCTGTTCTGTCAAATTAGTCATCTGACCTAGAAGCTGGGATCAGATAATGCTTAATGAATATATTAAACTACAAGCAGGTCCTTGGCAAGTTTCTACATTACCAAAGTGGATTGTGCCTTGCTGTTATCTTCAAAGTCTGGAGTAATATTTAACATTACATGCTCTCTGCATGCAGTCAGGTAAATTGATACTGTTGCCCTTTGGCATTTGGTAATGGTTGTACACCATTCTTGCCACTTTAAAACAGAAGATCATCCAAGGTACATAACTTCATTGTAACAGATCCGTGGGAATAAAAAAATACTGCTAAAGATGCTGCTTAGTCACTGAATAGAAATTATAGAGGTCCTGCTGGTTTTCTGTTTTCATGAAGGATTCTCAAGGATCTGTCAGGGATTATGCCTCCATCTGAAAAAATTACACAGTTCATAATAATTTCAATCTGATCAAAACATCATTAGTTGCAAGGAGTAAATTAAAGCCCAGCTCTGTTTTAAGTGGAAAAGCCAATATCAGTCCTCTGTGTACTTTATTGTCTAATGAAAAAACATAGAAGTCAGGTTTCTTCACTGGAGAGCTGCACGCCAATAATGCAACTATGCATGGGACTAAAATAGCATGTGAAGTTATCTATACTTGGAGGCATAGACTTGTCTACCATACTACTGTACTTCCAGGAACATTCAGAAAGAAAAATATTCCTACAAGGCATATTGCTTCCCTGCCTCTTCTTTCTGCCAACAGACTAGGAAAAGGCAGTACTACTGTAACAACATAGAATGATGTAATTGTACTGTATTTGTAATAGGACTTATCTGCAATAGACTCCCACTAGTGACAATCAATACCAGGGGCATAAATTTGCTTCCTGTCTGTCAAATCATGAGGAAAAAACCTGAACAAAAGCTGGTGCTGCTTTACTCTTTACACAGAGAGGAAGAATAAGATGCAGTATTTATTACCCCACACAGGCACTACTAACCCAACCATGGCAATGCATGAAGTCAGGTGTTTGAAACATTAGGAACCACAACAGTTAGAGCAGGAAAAGGAATTACAACATCAAATCCTAGTCTGATAGCATGATCTGCATACTGTTGATTTGATATTCCTTATTTTCAGCTTTCAACTGATGCATGGTGTTCCTGAATATTTAGTCTGCTGCTCTGCTTCATTCAGTGAGCACTGCAGTAAACCCTGAGCATCAGACACCAGAACCCTGCAATGACAGGAACCAAGTATCCAGTTATCTGGTAGACTGAATAAAAAGAACTGTTGCAGAACTTCAGAGCTTCTTTTAGATTCTAAAAGAACCTAAGATTTCCACCTGATACAGATCAGCTTCTTTGTCTGTAGATTAGAAAATGCTGATGCCTTTCATGAGCAGAAACCATCGTTCTTCCAAGCGTGAAAAGATAAATTGCAACACTCCAAAATAAGAATTTGCTGCAAATATTTATTTTCAAATGCATAGCATAAATAATCCAAACTGCCCTTACCAATTCAAAAAAGGAAAACAAAACGTTGAGTTCATGAGCATGTCAAGAAAACAGCAGGGCCCTTATGGAAAGCACGTGTGGGTACTGCAGGTGCCCAGCAGCAGCATGGGCAGTAGTGCCACTCCATAACTCACTGGGCAGAGCAAACTGCTGTGCCTGCTCAGGGACTGACCCCAGCTACGACACCCTCCCACAGCACAGCAAGGCAGCTGGAACCAGCTGGCACATGAGACCCAGGGCAGAGAGCAGGAAGACAATCTTGGCTTGCAGACATGGGACTGGCGTTTTGAAGTGCAGGATAGAAAGAGGGTGGATTGTAGTTTGAGGGTAGGGGAAGAGGATGAAGGCATGGTGCAACATTAGCTGCCACAGCCATAGCAGCTGCTGCCTGCATCCATAACTGCTGCTGCCAGGGCAACTTAAGGTATCACCATCAGAGGTTCAGCAGATGCTTCTGTATGTGTGTTAAACACATGCTATGGCCAACAGCAATTAAAGATGAAAAGTGTGAGAATGGCATAATTTTAAATTAATTCTAAACAAAACAAAAAAAAACATGAAAACATGAAACAATTACTTCAACAAACCCATTTAGGATCTTTAGGTAGCAGTACCTGTTGTAAAATATATACAGTGAGTGAATATATATATGAATATATACTATATAGTGAGTGAAAACATTGCACTGTATTAATTTCAATTTCAGTGTCAAGGCCTTATTTTCATATGTCCTAAATTAAAAACAAAAACCAAAACCAAAAAAACCCCTAAACTTTTGAAATGTTCTCAACTTCTCAAACTCTCTTCTCATGTCTGTAAATAAATTTTATTCTGTTTATATCCAAAGCCATTTTTCATGAATTAACAACAAACACTTAGCAAAGAGATCTTAAATTTATTAGGTGCTTTTACTGCGACCTCTATAACACAAATACGTACTCAGAAAAAACTGGACCCAGTGTATCAGACAGTTGATTTTTTCATATATATAAAGATATTCAATATTTCTATAAATACAGATATTTTTACTAGGGAGTTTTATAGCAGTGTATCTGCTTGAAACCACTAAGCAATTTTTAAAAACACTGTACCATCAAGTACTTTCTACCACTGTTTGAAACACATACTAGGAAACTCCCTAGATGGAAGTATTTTGCATTTGAGTAAAAACCCATAAAACTTCAAGTATCTTTCCCCAGGCAACTCTGTCTCTTACACACATGTAACATACCCGGTCCTTCTGAATTGTTTCAGTGACTGCAATGTAACAGCCTCTTCAAATAATGCATCATCTGTGGATTTATTATACAATTAAGTGACAAGATTTATTATATTTAAGGTGGTATTCTAAAACAATTTATTTCATCAGTCAATTTTTAGTTCACGTAACCAATTCTACTGAAGTCAGTTGCATTACTAATCAAGACTTTCAGTAGCAATGCGTATAGAATCTTTAGATTTTCACTGAATGTGCAATATTGCACACACAAATCTGAGAGACACTTTAATTATGCATTTTACAACACAGAATTATCAGTCTATTAAGGCCTGCATACACTAGCTACAGTGTGTAAAGGGCATATCAGTCACATCATTTTGGATTTTAGCATAACAAAACATTTATTCCACGGTGGGTTTTTGGATATGAAAATCCTATTTGCTGTTAAAATAGTTGCTGCAAAAAGCCACACAACCTAGGTCCTGATAAAACATTCATGCCTATAAATCATATTCATTACTGGAAGAATTTTAATACAATAGGCAGGAATTATTTTCAATGCCTTTTAAAACTTGTACCAAAAAATATATATTTTCCATAAAATCAAAAAGTAAAATATCTGAAAAATTTCTGTGAAAAAGAGGAGGAATCCAGTATTAAAAGTTAAATTCTGCTTTCACATATACAATTTGAGACCAATGCATAGTATTTGTACAGGTGACAGAACTTGACTCTGTCTGCAAGATTAAAATGCAACCACTATGTAAAGTACACAAACTTTTATTTCACGAGTTTCACTTTGTCCTTCAGAACTTTAAATTGGGGATTGTTATTCACTTTCTTATTAAATGTGACGAGGATCTCCGCTTCTGACTTGTACTGTTCACCAGCTACTGCGTAATATTGAGCTATAACCTGCACAAAGACAGAGGAATGGTTTTTAGTTAGTAAAGATGATCCCACTTTAAGCAACAATACATTCATGCTGCTGTATTAAAAATATCATGGAATCCAATTTGCTATTATTTATTTGCAGAATTAGCACTTTCTTCTGTAACTCAGTAAGCAATGAAGAAACCGTCCTTCAGCTGACGTTCTGCCAACTGATATTCTGTTAAATAATGTCAAACCTTCCTTGCTTAAGTGGGGCAGGATTTTATGAACTTCAGCATTAAAGAAAAAAGTAGACTAGACAAAAACCCCACGTTGTACCATACCTTTTTTCTTAGTCTTTTAATTGAAATTTCATTGTCTGGAGTCTGTTTCAGAACAGCTCTGATGGTTCCCTTCCAGTTGAATTTACCTAGAAAATAATCAGATGTACAATATCATTAGTAATATTATGTATTTCCAGGTCTTCTTTAGTACTAACTAGCCTTCAGTCTCCTAAATTTGGAACTAGTTCAGCTACCACAACAGTTATTACCTTACAGAACTACAACAGCAGGTCAAGCAAATTAAGTCAGGTGTTTCTGAAAATTATAATAGAATAGACATGAAGAACCAAGACAGTACTTGAACAACTGAGGTCAGGATTGATTTACTTAACTTCTGCACTGCAGCTATGAAACAGCAACTCTTGTATAATTCAGGAATAGCTAGGAAAATCCTGTGTCCTCATGCTTAGAGCACAGGTAGTCAAATTTGGACCGTACCACCTTCAGAGGTCATTAATTAGTAGTTTCCAAATAAACAGTCTGTATGTTCAAGCACTGTCATTCTGCAGCAGTCAGAGTGTGTTGGATGATAGAAGTAGGTTTATTTAAGTATAAACTAAGGTCTGAAATCCATCTGAAATCCAATTTATGATTCACTGAGCAACAGTGGGAATATGAGAGATACAAAGAGGTTTAAGAGAGCTGTTACCCTTCTTCCTCTGTGTTGGCTAATGTGCATGCCAGCAGGAAAGAGACCTGCTGTGGTGATACTAACACGCCAGATTCCTCACTGCCAGTGGAACCACAGACAGACAAAGGTTGCCAGTATAGCAGAAGCAACAAGTGAGAGAAGTAATTCAGCATAAGATGTTAAGTATAGCATAGGCTACTTACTCTGAACAGGTGTGCACACTGAATGTACAATTATGTATACTGAGGCATGACTTATTTCATGGTTTCCTGTAGAAGCACCGTCTTTATATTCTGCATTAGGTCTTTTGCAGGATAGCTTTGTAACTATCTAAATTGTCCCTTTAAGAATACCTTTATTAGTTCCCACACTTTTTTCATTGGTGTTTTCTGTTTCCATGTCTTCTGAAATGCTTTCGGTTTTCATTCTCTTTGTTTTGATGTGAGGTTCCTCTAGGGATGGAATTGAATAAACAGACACAAAAAATTTTAAAACCAGAAGAAATGTTCTGACATGACTTAAAGTTTCTGTTCTTGTCACATGACTTTATAAGTGCTATGAGTTTCAGATTATAGAAAAGAACTGTGCAATCACTGTTAAAAATAATCTAATTTGTGTATGTGACTTCCCACTGAAAAGTTCTACTTAGGTCGTTTATTGAGCTCTGGAATTGAGAAAAAGTATCTTCAAAACAAACAAGAATATAAGTTATAGAATAAATACCTTCTACATGTTTATGTTTGCGTTTCTTTACATTTTTCTCCTCTTCTATTTCACTCTGATGGCCATTTCCATTTATTTCAAATTCATTCTCCATGCTCTCCTTTCCTCTTTTGGACTTTTTACTCTTTTTTACTTCTGGCTGATTTTCTAATTTCAAATCCTTTTTCTCCTTCTTTTTGTTCTTTTGTCTCTCTTCTTTTCGTTCTCTCTTATTTTTTTTCCTCTCAACTTTATCATCTGTAATTCCATTTTCTTCTGCCACTGTTTTTTCTCCAGTTTCTGCAGACTGTTGTTCTTCCTTCTGTTGTGGTTTGTCTTGTTCTTTTTCATTTGAAGTCTTTTGTTGAAATAGAAGATTATTACAATTTTTACATGACTTGTTTTGACACTGCAACTTTCCTCTACTACATAATTCATGAAGAACACTAATATCCTGAATTCAATTAAATTGCTTCCATGTGGTGACATCAGTTACCTAAGAAATAGCACTAAACAGTATGCCTGATTCTTCTTTTAACTTAGCAGACTAAATGCTAATTAACATCACAGAAGAGATATCTTACAATATAGAAAATTTCTAGTTGAAGTGTCTATGTGTTTTAATATATTTGCTAAATGTGAGGGACAACTCTTTGATTTACACAAACAAAACATTCCAGCAAGATATAGAACCTATTCCCCAATACACAGCCCTTAAGTAATAATCTTAGTTTTGCCATCCAGTTCCCTGTCTTGGGATATGTCTGGGACAACAAATCCTTCTTGCATGATGTCAACAAAGGCACTCCTGGTTTTTTTAATTGTACTTTTCTCAGCTTAATATATTTGGTTTTCCTTTAACGTTCCTAGGCCTATCATCATTTTCTTGTAGAAGAATTAATATATTAATGAAAAAATTAATATTTAATTTAAACTTTAATTGTAATAATTACAAGTGAAATACAATTACTGAAATGTTAGTGTGGCTATTTAGAAAGATAATAGATCTTTATACAGGCAACTTAACACCAACTGAAACCAAAGGTAAAGGCAGCATTTTTCCCCTTTATGTACTAGAAGCATAAAGTTTAATTAGCCTTCTGATTATCATGACAATCGTGTCACTGTGTCCAAGTTTGCAATCACAACCTAGCCAGTACGCACAGCTACTTCAGCAACAGTTGTGTTCCACAAATAAGCAATTTAGTCCAGAAATATGACATTATAACATAATCCATTGTACCGATGTGAGATAATATTTCTGCTAACATCTACAAATGGAGTCTGAAAGGCTTTCCTTGCAGCACTTTGGACTGCATTCCCCTTGTATGATGTTGTATCTCTAACTTAACTTACATTTCTGGTTGCTTCCGAGAAAACACCCCACACTTGATCTTGCAAAGTGCTGTCAGTAATTTTCAAACTGTTCTTGATCCAATTCTGTGCAGGGGAAAAACAGCAATAACTGAAAACGTGCACCTCCGATTTTCTTTCTTAATTACCATGTATTCGGTTCTTGTTTTTATTTTTCATTTAAGAATCTAATCACTGCTTCTGACTAAGATCTAGTTAGAAGTTACTCCTCCGAATTTCTCAAACCTCCTTGCTAAATTGTTTCACATAATACCTATGTACTGTTACAGGCTACACCAGTCTCTCAATTCTCTCACCACCAGCAATAACAAAGAGGCAAGTATATACAAAAGATAATCCTCAAGCTTTTGAATATAACTGGTTATGTTAATGTCCTGCCAAACCTTCTGACTCTTCCTAGGAGTTAAAACATTAATGATCTGATCTTATTTATTTGTGTACTGGACAGATGGTCATGCTCCTAAATGGATACCTTAGTTTATTACAGAAAAGTAAAATTTAAACAAATGTCTTGATGCAAGCATTTCAAAGTTGTTTGGGTTATTGCAGGAGTTCCTGGTGAAAAGGAAAATAAAGCAGTAAATTTATACTTATGCTGTTTACACTATCAACAACAGATCAACTTTTAGAAATGTGGAATTCTATGTAAAACCTAATGTAACGATTTTTGCACTACATTGAAAATCCCCATAAAGGTGCATTAGTAAATTGGAACAATGAACCATAAAAACTTTTGATCTTCCACTGCAACAACAGTTATGAAAAAGAGGCTTATTGACAATACAATTTTCCCTGCTTAGAACATTAATTTTCTAGAAAAATATTTTAACATTCAGCTTGCTAGCAGCAATTTCACCACAGCTCTATTAGGTTCTATTTGAGTGCTTTGGAAGCAAGCATGATCTTCTCTCAGCCTCAGAATCTGAGGCACAAAACAGAGAGGGGGAAAAAAAAAAAAGGCCAGCTCATCAGTAATTCTTCACTGATACCAAATGAAACATTTGGAATTTACTTCAGTGAAGCAGGCAGTGTGGAAGATTCTATCAGAATACTGAGTAACAGGAAAACTATCAAAACTGCATCTTGCCTTCACCAGAAAAAAATAAAAGCTAGAGAAATAAGAAATCTTTACAAGTATATCTAAAAATTTGAACATTCAATACATATTGCAAATAGGAAAAAAGAACAGTATTGAAAAAAGAACAAGTGTACATATGGAGATTAAGCTTAAATAGTGGGTCTCTGGCTTAATACCTAATTAAACTGGCATACAAAAGTCCTTTGAAGTAAGGAAATGCATTTTACAAACACTGCCTATTTGAAATTCAGTCATTATACCACCTATACCAATGCCCAAATAAGCAACTTGTCTCACCTTTGTTCAAACAGAGTGGCACTCCCTAAGAAAGTCTATTTTTAAGCTCACTGCATGAACTACTGTAAATCTCTATAAAAACATACCTGAAACTTTACTTTTTTTCTTGGGATGTTATCAAAGGCACGCATCTGCTCCAGAATGTTCCGCACTTTAGGGCTTATGTTTGGCTTCTTCATTACTTCATGAATTTTCTAAATACAAAAAACAATTAAATCAGAAAAGCAACACAAGGATCAAATGGTACATGCAAGGTGTGCAAGTCTAAAATACACTGGACAAAAATCATTCATCACTCACAGCTGCTATAGTCTGCTCACAGGATGAGAAAAACACTGACTTTTGGTTTTATCACAGATCATTAGATGTGTCCAAGTTATCTATGTAAACCCTTATACCTATAAACAGAGGCAAGCAAGACTGCTCACCAGCGCTTTCTGATGTACAAGTTACCATCTGTACAAAAAACATTTTCAAGTAGAGTAACTGTATCACAAAAGGGATTCTTGCAGTGTGAAAACGGTCTGCATTAAGAAAAACAATTGTCAACTGATTGGTTTTTTTGTAAACTTCTGGAGTTAATTGTGAAAAATCAGGCTTACTTTGGTGTTACAGTTTGATATGTGTTTCTTTTCACATCAGTGCCAGCTTCAACAACCATTAATCCCTGTAAGACAGCTCAGGATATTCCTGTGCTATAGGTGTCAGCATGAGAGAACACAGGAGATCAGGCCAGGGCAGTCTCCTGTCCAGCACTGCTGCTTTTCAGGGGGAAGAACGAGCTGAGTTTCCTGGATATTTAAAGATTCAGCCACCAGACACTGAAGAGCATTCCGGTACTTCTGAAAATCTGCTGACTGAAAGGCTCTGTGCATGTGTTAAGACTATCAGAAAAGGGTGCTTGGTAATAATCCCTTCACCTTTCTGTGTAGGAAGTACTTAATATTGAGGCAGGCTCACAGTGTTCATGAGCAATAGCACTCACATCATGCTGCCTTTAATGATGTCCTCAAACCATGTTCAATCCCATCAACAGCACATTCTTGACTGCAGTGACATTATTCATATACCTTGAGTATGTGTGCAGCTTAGCACCTTGTTAAATTGTGTTCTATACAAGATAGAAATCGAGTACATGTATAAAGATGATTAACTTATTATTAATAGGGTTTTAAAAACGTGTTTGAGTTCCTTCCAAAAACCAAAGGTAACTTTAAAAGAGTAGATTCTTGCACAAGAAAGAAAAGGTAGGAGATACTTCCATCCGTGCTGGAGCCTCTCCTATCCAACATATTTACAAAATATCTGACAAGAGCACCAGAAGATTTTCCTGAAGCTATTCAGGATAAGTATGATGAGGATTCCGGAAAGATCTTAAGAAAATGAGTGACTAGGTAATAAAAAGGTGCATTACATTCAACACAAATTTATGTAAAGCAGAATGCAAAGGAAAAGCAATCCTAACTTCACATCTAAAATGGCAGACTTTAAGTTGATCACTGGAGTTCAGACACAAGATCGTGGGTTTAAAACAACCAATTCCCTGAAAATGCCAGCACAATGATCAGCAGCAGTGAAGAAAAAACAAAACAAGACTCCCCAAAAGTAGATTAAGTGACAAAAATCAAGTTAGAAAGGTATAAAGAAGGACACAGAAAACATCATTATAAGACACAGTAAGTCTATGGTTCATCCCTATCTTGAACAGCATTTCACAAGCATTCACCAGAACTGGGAAGACTTCAGGGGACCAAGGAGATAACTTACATGTAAAGAACAACTGAGCAGGGTAGAATTTCTCAGCCTGAAGCAGAGACTGTGAGATGGGGAGGGATGCCTGACAGAGGTCTACTATAGCATGTATGGCATAAAGAGGATGGACAACTACCAATGCCTCTTGGTGTACAACTGAGAAAACTACAGTAAATCAAACTAATCAGAAATAGATTCAAAACAAACAAAAGATGCATTTCTTATCAGGAAAAGCAACAGACCTACCAAGGAAATGCCAACAGAAAGCTGGAGATATTGCGAAAAATAAATCTCTGGTTTGATCCAGTATAGCCTTTCTGGTGTCTTTAACGATTATAAACAAAAGGTATTGATCATATCTCTACATAATACAAACTTTACCTGAATCCACTCCTGCTGTTTGGCATCTCCTTTGTTAGTTTTGCCTTCAAAACCTTTTCCACCGTATTTCTGGTCTTCAGTTACACACTTGACATGTTCCTTATAGTCATCACCCCTGAACACAGGAGATTTTTAACCACAGGTCACAGATATACTTCAGTCTTTTGAAATACGCAATACGTATTTAATCAACAAACTAAGTAATACATGACTTAAATAAATGGATCATTTAAACCTTATTACTGTCAACACTTATATGAGTAAAATCTAACATGCTTAAAATACATGCTTGTAAGACTGCTGACATTTGTCATACTACAACCTTCAGTGAAAATTTCTGCCTTGCAGAATCAGATGCATCTTCAATATACTGCAGCTGCTTTTCTTAATGTCTCTATGACTTATACACATTTGTACCTATAACATATGCACAGCTATTAACACATATCTGTGTTTTACTACTCACTGACATATTTTAAAATTAGAAAAGCAAGTAAAAAACATTTGCCAAAACTTAATTCCTAAATATAGATATAGTAATGTGGCAGGGAAGTTCTGACCAAAATGTAAGCACCCCCAAAAGAAATATTATGGCCACTCTCACTCTCTCTGCAATAGCAGAGTAAGTAACAGCTGCTGATAATCAGAAGCTGAAAGCTTTGCCACTTAGGCCTGTTTACAGTTGAGGTTTAGTTGTCCTTGAGGTTCAAACTTTGATGGTAACGCTTATAGATATATGTGTATAATTTTAAAATACAAATATTTATTATTCAGAAATAGCCAAATTTAATTCTAGTATTCTAAATTCTAAAATCTCATATTTTGTGACAACTGCAGAGCAAGCAAAGCTATTTCCCATCCTTTACCTACCAGAAATCCTTGCCACAATCCATGCAAGACAGGCACTGGCAGTTTCTGCAGATGTTCACATGCTTTTCAACCTGTGCTTTCTTCACAGCTTCTCCACACGAATTGCATGTAAAAACAACCATGCTGGCGAACAGTCAGGAGCTTCCAGGCAATGGGCACAACCCTCTTCCTCCCACAAGCACAGTCCTAGAAATACAAGGAGGAGACCTTACACCTATGGCTCAAAAGAAACACGTGGATGGTCAAAGATAAACACACCTGCGCACCGGCCAACAGAGAAGGAGAGCAGTCTGGCCCTGCAGGTGCAGGAGCTCACCTCACCTGGCACCCTGAGCGCAGGGGAGACCAGTGAGCTGGAAACCAGTAACCCCTGTACCCACCCCCCATCCAGGCGAACCAGTAACTCCTGTACCGACCACCCATCCAGGAGGCCAGTAACTCCTGTACCGATCACCCATCCAGGGGAACCAGTAACCGCTGTACCCATCACCCCAACTCAGGAACCAGCAACCTCTGTACCCACCACCTAACCCAGGAACCAGTAACCCCTGTAACCCACCACACGGCCCAGAAACCAGTGGCCCCCGCATTGCCACCACCCAACCAGGGAAACAGTAACCCCCAACCCTGGAACCAGCAAACCCTGTACCCACCACTCCAAACCAGGAACCAGCAATCCCTGTACCCACCACTCCAAACCAGGAACCAGCAATCCCTGTACCCACCAC
>VWZF01001198.1:540828-664739 GCA_013396755.1 Sclerurus mexicanus
CACTCCAAACCAGGACCCAGCAATCCCTGTCCCCACCACTCCAAACCAGGAACCAGCAATCCCTGTACCCACCACCCCAAACCAGGAACCAACAACTCCCAACCCGGGAACTCCTAACTCCCATACCCCTCACCCCAAGCCAGGAACCAGTAACCCGCCCACTGCCACCACCCAGCGCAGGAACCAGTGACCCCCACACCCAGAACCAGGCCACCACTGACCCCCGTACCCTCTGCCCACTCCCGCCAATCCGCCTGCCAGGTGGCGGCCCACCGCCCCCCTCNGGCCCGCCCGCAGCCCCGTCCCCGCCGCAGCGGCTGCTCCGCCACCGGGCCCTCGCCCGCCCTGTCCCGGGCACAGCCCAGCCCTCCCCGCCGCGTCCCCTTCTCTGTGCGACGCCCCGAGCCCGGGCCCAGCTGGGCGAGCCTTAATCGTGCTCGTACGTGTGAACTCCACCATAAATTGCGAGTGTGCCGCGGTGGCTCCCCGTGTTCGGGGGGTGTCCGCCTTTCCCGCTGGGACACGGGCACCTGATGGCTGGGACACTGCGTGTCAAAGAGTTTGCAGGATAGAAGCAGCAAATAGACGTGGTTTCTTTACTTTAAAGCCTGGTAAAAGACACGATAAGCATTGATAAAGTACAGTGTAATGGCCTACGGTGTAATACAGCAGCAGGCAGTGAATCACAGGGTAAACTAAAGTGTGGAGCCTTTATCGCTCATGAGAATTGAGAATGGGGCAACCACTTTCACGTCATGTTTAACGCAAGGTGGCCTTTCTGCTTCATTCATTAGTTAGAAGACTAGAAGTTCTAATTGTCCTAATAGTTGAAATTCTCACAAGTGTGCAGGGGAAGAATGACATCTTCAAAAAATCGAAAGTATAGAATTAAATGTAAACATGTTCTGTGGGAATATATTTTCAACCTGTTCAACGAAAGGATTTTTTCATTTAGACATATTGTGTTAAAAAATACCATATTAATGTATCTAATCAGATCCACATGGGAAACATACTTAGCTGGGATAGTAAGAAATATGTCTTCAATAATACTAGTACTGTGTTCTACCCTCTCAGTTTAGACAGTAAGAAAACTGAGGTTTTCCTCTGCAGATGATACTGATTTTGCAGGCCTGATGTGTTTTTGTCTCTAAAATCTAGTTCTTGTCAAAGTTGTCTAAAATGAGTGTGATTTTTTGTGGTTATGGACTTCAATTTATTGGCAGCACCATTAGATTTTTGCAGAAGCTCTTTGCTCCAAGCAAAACTTCATTAAAGGCAGTATTTCCTGTGTATATTGCTGTGCGTCTAGTGGTGTCCAGTACTGTGACTCATCTTTAATCAGAAAAATGTCATTAAAGCTCACATTGCAGGTGTAAACTGTAGTCTGTTTCCTTTGGGAGCTAAAACAAATTGTGAAAATGTTCTTAATATTTGAAATTATTTTTTGAATTTAACATTTAAAATTCATCGTAGCATTTTATTTCATTGTAGGTAATTTAAGTGATTTTCTAGCATGGACACTGTTGCTAGCCATAGTTGTCATCTTCTCCAGCAGCTACATGAACAGCGCATTCAGGGGCTTCTCTGTGACTGCATGCTGGTGGTAAAAGGTGTCTGCTTCAAAGCACACAAAAATGTATTAGCTGCTTTCAGTCAATATTTCAGGTATGTGATAAAAAAAATTCTTTGTTTTAGAAAGATAATTAAATGCTTTTGGTTGACATTTTCTTTGAGAAGGCTATTTTTTTCTGGTAGTTGCCGAGTAAGTAACTGTTGAGAGTATAATGAGAAAAGGGAAATTGTCTACATAAATGTGTCAAGTATTCATACTATGCTGTTCAATTTTGGGGATTTTCTAGATCATTATTTGCTTATACTGCCTCATATAATGGATTCTGGCATAGACCTGCATTCAGTATTTCAGTAAGGAAAGAGAGCTGCTTAGGAGGAACATAGCAGAGTACATGAACAGGGCCAGATAAGGGATATAATTGATGAAACATTATTCCCTTCTGAATAATGTGACTTGTTTCATCAATCATATATTCAAAATTAAAATTTACTATTCAGGTTGTTATTGAATTTCTATTTAGAACAGATTCTCAGAGACAACTACTGTGTTTTAAAGTGTACCAGTGACCCATTGTGCCACATCACTGGTTTCTTTCCCTTCTGTACTGCCCTCAGTTGATCCTCCAAATTTTAAGGGGTGCTGGATCTCCCAGCTTAGTGTTTTACATTAGTTATGACTAAGATGTTAGATCTGGCAGTTTTTAGACCTTGTTTTTTGAACCATCTCTAAAGCTTGACTACTAATTCTCATGTAAGAAAATTATGTTATGACCAGTGTCTCTCCTAGTGGTGTAATCCTGACAATGAAGTGCAATTATGCTCAAAGACTGAATTTTTTTAAGTAATTAAAAAGAACTAAGCACTCAACTCCTATTAAAAATCAATAGGATATAAATGGCTAATTAATTTAGACTCTCAACCCAGATCTGTTCATTATAGTCCTGGTTTGAATTTAGATAGGATGGTCAATTTCTGAAAGAATTTAGATGTGAGCACTGGCTTCAGAGTAGCCTCTGCATTTCTAAAGTTTAGGCATAGAGTCTCATTTCTTTAATATTTAAAGCTCATTGATATTATGCCCACCTTTAAACAAACCTGATTTGAGAGTTAGCCCATGAAGAGAAACCATCAAGTTTGGGCCATTTCCTAGTGTAGGAAAATAACTACATAGGAGTGACCTGACCCCATTTTTATGTTGTTTACTGTGAGAGTATCAGGTTAGAGACTCAGGATTTTAATGGGAGAGTGTGAAGTTCTTGATTGAGAAAGAGTATGAACCCACTTAATCTAGGACTGGTTGTGCATGTGAAGAGCTACAGCTCTGATGCTGAGAATACTTTACATCAAATAGTAACCCAATTTTTGCAAATTGTCCATAAATATACCACTGCACCTAATATGTAAAGAACATAGGAAACCACAAGGACAGGGTATTACTTCAAAACTTTAAAAAATACAAAATTCAAGTTACATAAAGGATCATTTGATTTATACTTTAAGTGCACTAATGTAGGACTAATATATAAGACAAGTAATTGAACAGTTTTGAGACATTTTGAGACTGCAAAAATACAGCAATCTAAGTAAGGCTTTAGAGTATAAATTGTTTCATATCAGGCAGTCTGTTTGAGATGTTTGTGGATTTTTCTTATTAAAGTGTCTGTGAATTATTTCTGTTTGCATTTGAGTATTTGCCTTATTTTATCAGGACCCTTTTCCAGAATTCTTCAGGCCAGAAAAATGATGTGTTTCACTTGGACATTAAAAATGTAGGTGGCATAGGCCAAATCTTGGACTTCATGTACACCTCTCACCTGGATCTTAGTCAGGACAATGTACAAGCTATGCTGGACATTGCACAGTGTCTCCAAGTGCAAAATGTGCTGAACATTTGCCACACCTTTTTAAAATCTTCTACAGCTGTAGAGCAAGCAGCCAGCATGCCTTGCAACAGTGTATTTTCGCTGCAGAATACTTTGGCTACAGATGGCAGCTGTGCCAGTGATGGTTATGGGACAAACCTGTTGCATGAGTGCTCATCTGACACACAAGCCAGTAAAGTATTGGCTGACCACCATTCTCATGCATCACAGTCTGTTAATCTTCCTGCATCCTCTGGTGATGTACAGAAACAACCACAAGACTCCTTAGATGGCAACTGCACAGGGCTTCCATTTAAACAACCAAACTACTATTACAAACTACGCAACTTTTACAGTAAACAGTTCCACAAACAAAATGCTTGCGCTGATCATGAGAGAGGAACAGAACCATCCTTTTCTTATAACACATCCGCAGAAATAAACACAGTGGAGAATAATTCTTGCACTGCCAATCACTCTGAGTGTATTCTGGAAACCTCTGATCATTTACCATCAAACTTTCTAGTTCAGTCTCTGAATGAAGCTGCTCCAGACCAAGACACAGAAAGCACACTCATGCAGCCCACCAAAGAGATGCGGCTGAAAAAGGCAATACACCTCAAAAAGCTAAATTTTCTAAGATCTCAGAAATCTGCAGAGCAGCTGCCTGAGCCTAAACAGGATGACAGTAGAATAACTGAAGTAATTGAACCTGTAAATGAAAGTACCACAGACATGACAAATGTTAGCGTTACAAATGAAAAAGAAGCTGAAGATTTAGTGAATTCTGAGAATTTTGAACAAACTGTTGAAATGGAAAGATCTCAAGGTCCTTTGGAACAAGAAGGACAATCACAGACTCTTCAGTCACAGAGACAGTATACTTGTGAATTGTGTGGGAAGGCTTTCAAACATCCAAGCAATTTGGAGCTCCATAAAAGGTCTCATACAGGTACAGTTATCAGTTACTTGGTCTGCAGACCAAATATTTCAATTAAAGAGAATATCTTGCAGTGTCTCTCAGAGATGCTGGTTAAGGGTCTGCTTTCAAAAGGTTGTGCGTTTGTTTTGGTTTTGTTCTTTTTAATGAATAATCATACAGGAATAAAGACTGTAATACTGATTTTAGCTGAGAGTTGTAGAAAAGCTTTCTCCTATATGTTTGTTCTTTTGGGTGCTTTTTCAAAGAATGTTGTGTAAATTCACTGAAAATGAAATTTCAATGAAAATTTTATTTTTGCCTTCCATTTAGATGAGTCATTTCTTGTCAGTTTGTCAGATGACCTAGAAGTTCTAGCCAGATAACAATAAAAAGTGTAAATGAATAGATAATACTACAAGTGTTCTAGAACACCTCATATCTCTCTGGTCATATATTCATTGTGAGACACAAGTAATTGGCACTTGGTGGTAATTTTTTTTAACCTGTAGAAGTATGTAGAAGTATGCTTTGTAACAACTTGTATTGTGTTTACCTAGAGAGTAAGGTTCTTGCAGACAAATAGGCTGCAGAATGAATGGGAATTTTTAATTAATTTATTTTGTTTTAAAAACTAACACGTGGGTATTTTTAAACCTAACATAGATTTATTTATTTCCAAGTATCTTTTGATTCTAGTGAAAAACAAGACCTGGTCTAACTTTGAATTAATTAATTTGTCTGTTCAGTTTAACCAGTGTCTTCTATTATTAGATATACTTTTTTTTTAAGAGTTTTTAAGAACCTTAGCTAGTCAGGCAATACTGTTGATTCAAAGTCAGAGATAGCATTATTCCTAATTAAGCTGTTGAATATTTCTTTTTTCCTGTATTAAATATACAAACACATCTCTCATCTTGTCAAATAAACATCACTTTGGAAATGAGCATACATGTATCGGTACTTTGACACTAAATATGAAACACTCTTAGCAGACATTAATTTATTTTGTTAATTGGTTCTTAGTATTAAAAGTTTATTCTCCATGTTACTAGTAGAATAAACTTCCCACAACCTGAAAATATGAACATTTTGCATTAACCTCCTGAAGATTTCAGCTGTTATCTTTGGTTACTTTTGTATGCTCATGTTTAATTTGGTCTCCTGTGAAAGAGTTGCATATGTCTCTTTCCTAGATCCTCTCTTTGCCTTGTATTTTTTGAATCTTATTATGTGATTTAAGCTGAAATCATCAAATATATTTCAATATTCTAAACATTTTAGGAAAATAGGTGATCAGATAGAAGACAGAGCATCCAGGGAAGTCGCAGCTGAGGGAGAGACTGCAGTAACGTGAGCTTGTGCTAGAGGATCTATGAGAAAGAGAGACCCCAAGTTTCAGGAATGCCACACTATGTTTCATACACTGTCTTCTTCCAGTAGTTTTCAAAAATTCCAGACTTGAATGGTACTTAATGTGGCATCAGCATTCTTCTATAGATGTGCTAAACTAGAAAAGTTTAAGAACATAAGTTTAACAAATAATAAGCGCATCAGAGGATGGAAAAACTGAGGCAAGAATATGACTAGAAATGCCCGATTGCTTCCCTGTTATTTTTGCCTCATGTTACTTTGTTTTTAAATATCCAACTAATGCAAAAGGAGTGTTTGGAAAATTGCAGTGGTAGTGAATAGGATGTTAATTTAGGAATACAGGGCACATCTGTATCATTGATTTTAGATGCACTGGTAGTTAAGTAATGTAAGTGTATGCTGAAAACCATTTCTATTCATCTGCCACTTCAGAAAGCACAGCAGTTTGCTAGCTAATCAATTTTATTTAAAAACATTCGTTTTGTAGAACTAAGCAAAAGGGTTAGCAAGCATTTAACCATTACAGTGCTCACTGAAAGTCTTCCCAATCTGGCTTTATGAAAGAGATGAAGTTACTGAAATGGATCTTTCACACTGGAAAACCTATTTTTAACCCACAAATGACAGTTCCTGCAACAGAAGTGCCACGGTGGTCTGGTTGTCAAGAAAAGGCATGTGTGAAATTCTCTCTCTGAACACTAGGAACTAGTAAAGAATTTACAGGTTTGCATGATTGCGTTCATGAGTTTTCTATGTGAAGGCAGCCATACTGTGTTCAACACAAGTTGTTGTACTGGGATATCTGGCTGTTTTAATTGTATTGCTAGTGGATATTTAAAGGAATCTCTAAACAGAGCTTACTGCATTGACTTTAGGACTGAATTTGACTTGACTGAATGTTATAATTTGCTTTTATTATATTGACCTGTCTGAAAAAAAAAGAAGCAAGTATATTTCTCTTATATAGTCCACACCTGTCCAAGAACATCCAATGTATTTGCTGGGTTTTTTTGAAAATATTTACAAGGAACCTCTCAAAGAAACGCCCAAAACAAATCCAGCCCCATGGAAAGAACCCTTGGCAGGATAGAATACCTTGTTGATCTTCAACCTTTTCATTATGAGCTTTGCTTGAGTAACTTGCCAGCATTCCGTGCCTTAGTGGGTCCTGTTCCTAACCCTTGTGATCTCTTCAGGAACACCACTTCTGCCTTTCATGCCTCTCTCCTCTGGAGCTGAAACACCATTGCTTTGATCCCACTACTGTGTACTTTATCTTTGTATCTTCTTGCACAGTGTTGAACAACAAGAATGCAACAGAAGACAAAACACAAACAGTCCAAGGGTTCAAAAGTAAAGTCCCCTGGATGTTTGTTTAAGCATTGTCTTAATTGTAGTTCAGTTACTACTTTTCCCAAAATTTCTCAATTGCTGTTGATCCAGCCTTGGTCTTTGAGAAGATTCATGTCCTCAGATAAAGCTTTTGGTTTGCAGTTTATTGACAGTTGTAGAATCATAGTATACTTTAGATTAGGTTGGATCTCTGGAGTTCATCCAGTCTAGTCCAGACAAATCAAGTTACATTGGGTTATTTTGCTCATGACCTTGTATAGTCAAATTTTGAACATCTCTGAGGATGTGTAAGGACAGAGACTCTACAACCTCTCCAGGCAATCACATCCAGTGTCTGACCACCCTCATAGGGTAGAAGATTATTTTCTTATATCTAATCAGAATTTCTCATGTTTAAACTTGTGTCTGTCACCTCTCATCCTAAAACTGTACCAAGAACAACCTGGTTGCATCTGTCTTCCCATGTGTGCAGGCAGTAAGATTTCCTGTTTGTCTTTTCTTAAGGCTGCAGATATGGTCTCACCAGTGACAGGCAGAGAAGAATAATCTTCAGTTTACCAGCTGCACTCTTACTAATACACCCTGAGGTACAGGGAGGCTAATTGCTTCTGAGCAAGAGGGTACTTGATAAACCCAGTGGTTTGGAATTTTACACAAGTGCAAAATTGTTCTCCAAAAACTAATTTGATGTTTCTTTTCAAACAAAACTTTTGTTTTATCTCTGTCTTGGGGGAAAAAAACCTCCCAGCTTTGTACATCACTACATTTATAATGAGGCTGCATGCAGCCTACAGTAATAGTTTTGAGAAATTTGAGCTTCCAATTCCCTTCCTCCCCCTCTAGTCATTTCAGAGTGGATTCCTGTTCAGATACTTGTCTTTAGGTCTACATAACTTTTTTTTTTTGTGTCTCGGTAATTTCTGCAGAAATTGACAGTAATGTTTTTTATCCTCCATTTCAAATTATCTTGATGCTTTGACAGTTGTCAGAATCCTTCCCAGTTGCTACAGATCTGGCTCCCTGTTGGTTTCATTTACATCTGTGTTGTTATTACCAGAATTTTTAGTCTTTTGCAAGTTTAGAGCCATAATGAAACTAAGCCTCAGTGCTCTTTAGAGTTGAGTTACTGGTTTCATAATTTTTAATTGAATAAAAGCTTTTTTAAAACTGACAGATTTCAATTCTTCATTAAGTAGACAAAGTAGATAAAGTCTCAAATTGTCAGATTAACTGCAGAGTTGCTATCTGTGAAGTGACATAACTGTTTGTTTACTCTGTGTTTTAAAATCCAAAGAGAATTGCATTTAGTCCTTGATCCTAAAATGTATTGAAAGAACTTCATCTGTATATGGCATCAGTAAAGGAAAATAGAACCTCAACACCTGGATATGGTAGATATTGTAACACTTCCATGGATGGAGGAAAAATACTGATATAGAGAATACTTGGTGGAAAAGAAGCCAAGAGGTGTTCTGTAAAGTCAGGAAAAACTATAATTAAAAAAGTAAATAAAAATCTTTAGGCACATTTTTGAATCAGCACCAAGATGAAACACAATGTAAGATCTCTCTTTCCCTTTGGAAAAAAATTCACATGGATTTACACCAGTTTTGTTGCACTGTACCTGTGGGCCAGGTTATATATGTCATTTAAACATCCAGTTAGAGTCATGAAAGATGATTAGATGTCTGACTGTCATTGAATTCAGTTCAGAGCATTATTACTGTTTTTAAAATTCTAGAAGATGCACAGAGAATTTTATCAATACTGTAAAAACTAGGAAAACAAGAACTAAACAGACAAAAAAATCAACTTTATGAAATACTGTGGAGGAGAAAAAGTTATTGCAAAAACACACTTGTCTTACATTGACAGCTAGAGAATTGAAGTATTGTGCAGTTACATTTTGGATTGAGAGTCAAGTTATTTTGAAAAGCTAAAGTGAGCTGCACTTGGTTTTTTAGTAAAGCTGTTCATATGTTTTTGGAGATTCAAGAATACCACTTTTGTATGTATAAATTCAGAACTTTGGAGAAAAATACTTGGGTTAATCTTCAGATTAACCGAAGGAGGAGAATTTGAAGGCGAGTATAAGGAAGTGAGCGGCTACATGTTCAGCAGAGGAGTATGGCACACATTGACACTGGAAAACAGAATCCTTCCAATGCGCTTCCCATTGTTGTTGACCTTGTCATTTATTCTGTTCTTCCTGGTGATATGATACAGCTTTCATACGGGAAAAAAAGTATTTAAAAAAATTAAACCCCACAATCATTCATATCAAAACTCTTCTACTGACTTGTTTTGAATGATAAATTCTGTATCTGAGCAAGTCTGCCTCATAAGCTTAATGATAAATGCTGTACTTCCCTCTTGAATTTCCCCTTAAATACATGGGTAAGTGTCCTTTTAGGGATATTTTTACTCTTAATTTATGTGTTTTAAAAGGAAGTGTACCAATTAAAAACTTTTTAATTCTATTGCAACTGTTAGAAGTTCTATGTTCTGTTTCTTCTTTTAGGTGAGAAACCTTTTGAATGTAACATTTGTGGGAAACACTTCTCACAGGTGGGAATATTTTATATATTATGATACTTAGACTTGAAATGCATCTATGTGTTGATTTTAAAAAACTTGGGCTTAGGTCTGTAGAGTAGATATTTTTTTGTTCAGTGACAGACTTCACCTTAGGGATATATTATTGAAATGCCTTATTTGAAAATATGTTAAATGTTTTTGATTTCTTTGATGCATTTTGCACCTTTGATTCTGTCTGCTCTCCGTGGATATGTTATGTCTTTTACCTTCAAATGAACATTTAACTATCCAGAGCCACAACTATAATTGAAGTACAGAGAACATTCATTTCCAAACTCTTCTTTTGCCTTATGTTTAGGGATATGTTGTGAATAGTATTTTTACAGTGTCTAAAAAAAGTACAGGTTTGAATTTTATATGATGTTGTATTCATAATACAGTTTCATCTTCCTAAATGGCATAAATTATTAAGCATATAAAAATCAGATAAAAAAAGTTTGTATCCATATAATTTGGCTTAGTTTCCTTCAGGGAGAACATCACAGTCTGTCTAAAGTGACACAACTCAGCTGTGATTTAAAAAAAAAAACCTCTTGTGAAATTCTCTACTTATATACAGAGCCTAAGCTTTAGCTTTCTTAATTTGCCCTCCAATGCTTGTTTCCTGTTCCGGGTATAGCACTTAATTTGTATTTCTACAAATTTGGTGCCTAGTTGTCTCACATTTCCAAAATATCTATTTCTTTTCTGTTTTCTTGTTTGGAATGTGTATGTCTAAGTACAGGTGACAATAAACAGGTGCATTTATTTATATTAAAAGTAAATAATAATTTTTGTTGAGTAACTTTGGTATTTCTTATGGGTCCTGGTTTAAGAATTAGAGTTATGTGCTCTTTGTCTACCTACCCACCACTGTTTGTGCTTCTCTTGTTTCAGTTTCATAGTCCACTAGTGGGATTTGTTTGACCCATGAACCTGATGCAGTTGCATCCTCCACTTTGTTGCTTAATATGAATATAGGACTGCATACAGTGAACAATACTGTTTCATCATGCTTATTGAGCCATTTTGAGCAAAACTGGGTCTGGCTATTAGGCAAAAAATTGCATTTTCATTCAATTTGATGGCTGAACCTCTAGTTATTAAAAGCAAAACATGGATATTTCCAAATTCTGTTAAAAGTACTTTGGGCAAATAGAGTGGTATTCTGTACCACTGCTGTGGGAAAGAGGGAATAAAAAAGCTTCACACGCTCAGAGTGTATGACAGACTCCTTATGCAACATGCTTTGCTCATTGGTCATTGAAAAATGAACAACCTCCTCCCTCAAAAATATAAAATAGTTAATTAAACACTCTGAAACAGCTTCCTTCCTTCCACGTTACCTCACTTGCCCAAAGCTATAGGTAGATATATATGGATGGACAATCCCAACATCAATCCCTACATGTCCAGCATACGAGCCATAGTGTTCACCTTGGGTGCTGCTCTGGTCGTAAAGGGCTCCTGTGTGTTCATCAGATACTTGCTTTTGAATGCTGCAAATAAGTAAGATTCCCCCTACCAGAAAGTAAGGTGCAAGGATAATTGCTATCTACTTTTTACTTAAAAGACCGTGTCTGATTTTGATCTTCTCCGTCTACAGGCACAGAAGTAGAAACACTTTTGTTTAAGCCTTCATGTTCTGTGCTTTTGAGACAGTGCAGTCCTTATGCCTGGTGATGTGTCTGCTCCTGCTGAATGTAACTGATGTTCTCTGTATTGGAATGTGGAGCAGAAAATGAAGGAAGTAGGGGAAATTGACATGGGAACTCATAGTTGGGAACAAATAGCCATAAATGTCTTTGAGTTTTTTGAGAAAAAGGTTCCTTTTGTACTTCCAAGCCTGCATCTTCCCTTACTACTGGCACACAGCCTGTTGTGATGTGAACTTTCTCTGACTGGTGATCCTGGATATCATGTTTTACGGCCTTCTGCAGTGCTTCTTTTGGGTGTCCCTATGTTTAGGTTCTTTCCCTTTGAAAGCATGTCAGTTACAAATGGACTAAGTCTAGCATATCTCCTTAGTCTCCAAATTTTGTGAGGAGTATTATGCAACCAGAATGAGAATTTTGAGCACTTTTTTTTACTTTCCCTGAAATGCTAGTAGAAATCCTCTTACGCCTTTTCATTGGCATGGCATGTGCTGCTTTAACCAAGGTTGTGTGCCAGCTTTAAAGGTTAAAGAATATAAGCTAATATTTTCTTTTTGTCTTAGCACAGTTAGTAACAAGCTTTGCCCTCAATAGGAGGAAATGACATAGGCTTGTAATAAATAAATTGATCTACTTGCTGTTTCCTGTAAAATGTTTTTATTCCTGCTTAAAATTCCTGTATGGGAACTGTTTTAGAATATCTGTTGCACTTCAAATTCATCCTCTGTCTTTATCCAGAATAATTTTTGAGTGCCCATGATATGGTTTGTTCTGTGACATGGATAGAAGTAAACGTTCTGTCTTTTGCATGTTTTCGCTCAAGTGCACCACTGAATAAAGTCCCTTGTCTTTGCAAAGCAAAAATTATTCCATGGTTCTTCAGATTCTTCCTCAGACATAGGTGCCTAATGCCTCTCTTTGTATGGATTTCAGGATTATAAAGTTTGGCCTCAGAAAACAGTGGTTCAGTCACACTGTTCTCTGAAAAAATTTACAGGGGTTAGAGAGCTCTCTCAGGGTTCAAACATTGATACATTTGATATTGTCCTCTGTCTCGGTTTGTGTGTGTCTGCAGTACATCAGTTCTGGTATATTATAAGCTCTTGTTACAGTGATGGATCATCACAGGTAATTTATTATCTAAAGGAGTGAGAAGAAATCACTGTGGGTCTTATTTATGTTGTCTTACTGTGAATGAGGAGGACATGATAATCTTGGTATCCCAAATTTTCCTTCCTGATGGAAAGGACTTAATGTTCTTTAGTGTGCTTAAATAAAATCAAAGAGAAGGGAAGGGTTAAAAACTGACTATGGAGATATGCACAGTTTAGGAACATCTGCAGCTCCTCTGTCCAGAGTAGCTGTATCTTGTGCTTTGAGAACTGGACTCTCAGTGAATTAGCCATTCAGAAGCACCAGTGGCTTAAAAAACATTTAAAAAATACTTGGACTCAGTAAGAAAGTTTTATCTAGTCATTATCTGATTTGCCTGCTAGACTAGCATGATTTTCATAGGATTGAGAGAGGACAGATAGGTAATAAATTAGTTACCAGTGATCCCATTCATTCATTTCTCTACTTCCTTTTCTGTTTTCTTTTGATATGAGTAAATATTTATAGGTTTGGAGCACTTAGCTCTGAGTATTTTATGGATTGAAAAATGTTCACCCTATTCTTTTCTTTTCAACCTCCTGGTAGGTGAATTCATACATCCTTGTGTAACTATTTTATTTGTAGGACAGGGAAAATGAGACTAACATGAACCATATTACTAGTAAGTTTTCTTTTCCACTGCATTCTAGATAGTGTAATTTTCACTTATAATTGGATCTGTTTTCAACTAGCGGTCTTTATTTTCCCTCAGCATTTGATCCCAGGCTTGTTTTATTTTTTTCCCTATTTGTATTCTCATCAGTGTATAATTGCGTACATAAACAATTTGATCTTGAAGTGCATGGTAATCTGTCTTTTCTAGGTAACAATGCTTGAGTTCATACATGCTTTGTAGTCTTCACTGCCTTAGAAGTAGGAGTAAAAAGCCAGTCTCATAGTTCCCAACATTGGTTTTTTATCTGTATACAACAACAGGCTAGCTGAATTTAAATGCTTAAATTACTGTCCCTTCAGGCAGGTAATCTCCAGACACATTTACGTCGGCATTCTGGTGAGAAGCCATACATTTGTGAAATCTGTGGGAAAAGGTGAGTAGAATTGTTCATCTTAGTAAACTTAACATGATAAAATTTGGTCATGTTTTCTACTAATCTTCATGATAAACTAAGGGCTAAGAGCTAAGGCAGCATGCTGCTCAAATTTGTTTAGAAGACACTGGGTTTAAATGTGTACTGATGGGATTAAAATACATCAATGTCTGCAATTGTCCTGTTGCGAGTACATAGTAAGATAATCATATCACCATAGTTTGTGGTCTTCATTTTTTGTATATTTATATGTAGTTAAGAATATTTGTTGTGTGTATTTTGAACAGTGTAAGTCAGAATAAATTATGTGATTTTGTACTTTCCCTCATATTTTTTTTCATTATTTGGTGATACAATTTTTTTTCATTTTAGAGAATTGTGAAGTATGAGAAACTGAAAATTTGAGCAAAGCATTAAATAATTCTGCCTTCTGCTAGCTAGCAGGTGACAGAAAATATACTAATGCAGGAATAGCATAAAACAAAGAATGAATTAGTAACATTAATGGTAAAAAGGTGTTTTGCATTGTTTTTCTAGCATAAATGTGATTGGACATTGCCAGTGTCAAAATTTTTTTCTTAAATGCATATCTTTATCTGTGTTTTAGATCTTAATCTTTGTTCAGAATATCAAGCATTCATTATAGTCAATTTCTGCCTGATACTCAGTTTAGGAAAATAATAGGTCTTATAATGACACTAATTGGGTTTCTGTATTGTGTTACAGATTTGCTGCTTCTGGTGATGTTCAGCGTCATATTATTATTCATTCTGGAGAAAAGCCTCATCTGTGTGATATCTGTGGCAGAGGTATGTAAGAACCAAAGTTTCTGCCTCTGAAGTTTTTTTGACTGAAATGTGAGGAGTCATTTTAATCTCAGGGTCTGTCATATTTTTCTAGGATTCAGTAACTTCAGTAATTTAAAGGAACACAAGAAGACCCATACAGCAGATAAAGTATTCACCTGTGATGAATGTGGGAAGTCATTTAATATGCAAAGAAAATTAGTAAAGCACAGAATAAGGCACACTGGAGAGAGACCGTACAGCTGTTCAGCATGTGGTAAGATTCACTGTGCCTAGCTTGGTTGCATCTTTGTTTTTTTAAATTATAAATAAAATTTCCTTTTTCTGAAGAATAACAATTAACCCAAATGGTTTCAAATTGAAATACTATGTTGTGAAAGTTGTTCACAAAATCTCTTGGCTTACATACTTCGTAGTTGTTCATTTGGTGGAACTCCTTTAGCTGTCATAAGTTTAAAAGAAAATTTCAATTGAAGAATAAAGGAAATAAGAGGAATCAACATTGTATGTGTACATGTTTGCTAAAGAGCTACTGATACTAGCTGTTTCAAAAATATATTTATTTTTAGAATAGTCCTTTCTGATGGAAAGTTAGATTTGACATCACTTGGATATTGATGGGGTCTTTTTTTCCCCCCAGTTGAATACTGTTTTGTTTTAACTGCATTCACCCATAGAGTTTGATAATTGCAACTTTTGTTACATTGCTTCAACCTCTGGACTAAAATCAAAACTTGATCAATGTTTCATAACAGAGAACACCTATTTTCAAAATCTGTTAGATAGACCACACTTCCAAAAGTATGAAGGTCTGAAAATGGCTCTTTGATCAATGATTCATCCTTCTGTACATAGTTCTCGGAAATCACATTATCTATCTTGATCTCATATGTTACTTAGCATCCTGCATACTGCTCATTTTTTTGCCCTTAAGTGCTATTTTAATTTCATTCATGTTCTAGGGAATCAGGTTTGGAGGAGGATAGCTTCATATGTTAAGGTTTTCAACTGCAGTATGTTCTATTTGCAATGTCCTGAGGCACCAGAGAAAGCCAGTATTATCCAGATGTCTTGCATCAGGATGAGGAAATATAGACATGCGGGATATGAAAGTTTAAACAATCAGTTGAGTTGCTGTCATTAAAACAGGCTTGTTTTCATCTACCTTTGTAATGGTATTTTGAATATTTTTCATTTTAACCAAGTCATCTTGTACTGAGAAGGCAAAAATTGTGCAAAGAGGAACTGATCAAGCTTTAAGAAATCATTCATATTCTGCAAAAAATCCAGATGTATTACTCCAGTAGTTTGTAATCTTATCATTACTGTTTAATGGCTGTTCTAAAAAGAAATCTGTGCTGTGAAATAAAAAGTATGAATCTGAAAATTGAGACTGCAGTTTTACTGCGTGTTCATTTAATAAAGTTCATTTTTATTGGGATCCATCCTCACAAAATAAATGAGATAAAAATCGCAAATAGGTACCAGCTTACTTCTACCTTACCTTACTTCTACCTTCTATCTTAAAGAATGTGAGGTGTCTGAATCATGTAGCAATTCTGGAAATTACTGCTCTCTTGTTTTGCTTGTTATTCCACACTTTGCCATGGTTGAGCCTCAGACACTTTTCTTTGCAGTATGGTGACTGAGCTTATTTGAGTCTGGTTCTGAAGACAGGCAAACAGTTTAATATTTTTTTGTATTCTAATATTTGTAGCAATAAAAATTACAGTTCTCGCTCATTCTTTGGCTGGAATATAAAAAAGGGCTGCTGCATTATGCTAGCTCAAAGTTAACAAAAAAGCTAACTTTGTCAGCTCTTTGAGAGTAATTCCCTGATAATGAACAAACCATTTATTTCTGTGATGCACCTCTCACTAGAAGAATATAATTAATCAGCATACCAGCATATCATGTTTTTCCAGATGAATTAAATTGATAATTTAAATTTTTTTTTTCTCCATGAAGATCAATTCAAATTGAGAGCACTCACAGCTTTCAAATACTAATGGATATTCCTCTCTCTGGAGACAAAAGCTAAACACACTTGTTGGGAAACACCAGTTAGAAAATCGGATCAAGAAGAAGAAACAAGTTAATGGAATTGTAAAAATAGATGGAACTTGTTTGAACCTGTTCTAGATAGACGAATTGCCATGACTGGGACATACCATACCTTATCGCTTGATATTTTCTCTGATTAAAACATGTTTATTCACTTGTGTTAAGAACAAAATCTTATTCTATCACTTCTGTCTTGTAGGGAAATGTTTTGCAGGCTCTGGTGACCTGCGCAGACATGTGAGGACTCACACAGGAGAAAAACCCTACACTTGTGAGACTTGTAACAAATGCTTCACTCGCTCTGCTGTTCTGCGGCGGCACAAGAAAATGCACTGTAAGGCCTCTGAGGAAGGGCCAAACACACTAGATGAATTTACTCCAGGGATTGAAACTTCAGACCTTGACAAGTCTCAGAGTTCTGACTCTTTTGGCCAAGAAATGTCTGTTACATTGTTACCAGTGTCTGTTAAATTTCCCATTCGTCCACCTGGAAATTCCACTGAATTTGACGGTTCTGCAGATTCTTACTGTAAGTTGCGGTCAATGGTTCAACACCACGACTCGGCAAACCAGCAGAAACCCAGCGTGGATTCTGCTAAACTCCCAAAAGCTCAGACTCAGCAACCACCACCATATGCTTACGCAGATGTAGATGTGTCTTCCGCAGAGGAACCCTTACAGTCGGATAATATTCCCATGATTCGCTCCTCCATGGTTAGCTTGGACAGCCATTGCAATGACCCGCTGGGCAGTCGAACGTCATCTGCTACATACAAGAATAATGAAGGACCCTTCTTCTCCAGCATGACCCTCTGGGGTTTAGCGATGAAGACCTTGCAGAATGAAAGTGAACTGGAACAATGAGGGCTCAGGTGACTGTACCAAAACTTGTTAGAGGCATTTCATGCTCAAGTGATTGCACTGCAGCATAGAGAGAACAGAGCTAGTTTTTAAGCCAGCTAGCTTGGATACCAGTAGGAATCAAGATATGCATGCCCAGAATCCTGTGTAGGCTGCCTTTATTTACACTGCTTCTCAGCAAAGTTCAAAGCTACTTTTGGGGACCTTTGTTGTTCTGTGACTGCACTGTGTAGCTGATGTGTTGCCATGATTTACTAAAATTCGCCATTTACTAAATTTTCCATTTAACTGGGGATTTTTTACCTGATAATGAAGGAAAGGATGGCCAATGTCTGATTTCATTATATGGGTACAATTTCAAGTATGGGTCTTCAGACCAGTGTAAGGGTGTAGGTATGACAAGAGGAAAACACTTTAACAAATCCCTAGTGAACCTGAGTTCAGTAGTGGCTTTCTTACTAGTAGGGTCATTGGTTTACAGGACTTCAGTATTGTGACAGTAAATTGACATGTTAAATACTGGATAATATTTGTGATAGTGCAAAGTAACTGTATATCTACAAACTTTATTTTTTTACAATAAAAGCTTTTTTTAGTATTTTATAAACTATTTTGCACAGCAGATTATTTGTACAATGAAGGCCAAGATCAAGACATGCTAATAAAGGGAAGTTGTTTTACATTGTCTCTTAATTGCTCCATGTGTTTCATCTTTTTATGAAAGATTTTCAGTAACATTGCCATTTATTCCAGGTATCTTTCCAATGCTGATGGGGATACCACTGCAAAAAGAGCTGCACTGTAAAATAAATGCAATCAATACACCAGTAGGTTGTCTTGTACTTCAGCAAATGAGTACAAAGCAGTGGCTAATTCATGGAATAAACAGACATTACAGGATAGAAACTTTGCTTAGAAGCCTTTTCCTGCTTTGGTGCTTTGAATGGTTGCATTCATTTTCAGTGTAGATGTGTTGCAGCATTTCAAAGGGCTTGCTACAGACACGTGAGTTTTACTGGTCTCTTTCCAACCCATCAAAGTGTTGTGAAGCCTTATGCTAAAACTTTCCTTACATACTATAGTTTCTGAAGTGAAAATATCCTCATGCTCTTTTTTTCTGAAGTTCATTCATAGGCTGGAAGGCCTGTTTGAAGCACGTGCTTCTTATTTCCTATAAGGAGTCTCAGTGTTTGTAGGCTGAGAAGTAGGTTTGAATGTTTTGCAACAGCTAACAACATCTATTATCACCACTATTTTAATAACACTGCAGTTCCTCTGCTGAAAAAATCATGTTTGTATAAAACTAACAGCTGGAACTGTCTAGTAATTAATATATAATGTCATATATTCCTGTTATTAGACAATACACTGTCACTTGTAAAGGACAAAGATTCAACTCTGTTATGGTTCTCTGGTTCTTGGTAAAACAAGAATTGGTTTTGCTAGAACATGAATGTAGACCAGAGGTGACTTACAGTCCACTGCTTGCATTCTGTGGAAGTTAAAAGCTTGGAAAATACCGTATTTTTTCATAATTTTAAAGTGCTCACTCCTTTCCCCCTGCCCCCAGGAATTCAAAACTAGCTGTTCTGTTTCTTGTGTTAACACTATTTTTGACTGCATTTCCTTTACTTGGTTCCTGTGCCCTCCTGTTTTTAACTGCTTTCAACCTGAGTTGAAATGGGAAAGAGTGTTGCTGGCCAGAGCATTGCAGCCTTCAAACAAAAGGGGCACCACGTTACATTGTCTGCAAGTCTCAAAACACACATTTCTCTCAATCATCATTTAATTAACAACTTTTTTTTCACTATACTAACAGACCAGTTTAAAAAAAATAAATAATCCACGTGCACTGGAGAGCAAATTGGGATTTTTTTTACCTTTTTACCAGCAGGTGTGTGTTAAAAGATGAAGCAGGGAACACTTTATATATGTGAACCCTTAGCTCTCCCCTCTTTCATTGTCTTTTGCACTATTTGCCATTGAACACTGTGGATCTTTCTGGGAATTATCCACATGCTATCCAACAATCCAGGTATTATGGTTCTGTCCCTGACCACGTGTGCTCATGCTCATTCTCACTCCGCTTTCCTTGCACTAGTGCCTAAGGCAAAATGTGGGTATCTGCCAGTCACTAGCTCTGGAGGCTTCCTCTTGTCAGAAACTATTTTTAAATCAACTTATCCCAAGAGAAAATAGAAATTTGATTCTGTTGCTTGGAAAGGACAAATTGCAATTTTTGAACATCCTACGTTTTAGTTTCCTCTGATTCTGCAATGGTTTTGCTTTCTCTGATGCATTTTGGAGTAGTCACTATAGGATCAGTTTAAAACAAACCATATTGCAACTTTTGTGTTCTTCTAACAGGGTGTTGAAGGTCTGCACACTGGTTTGGAGGAATGTGTAAGACTGTCTTAAAGTGAAAATGGCATCTTGAGATACTTGTAAGCACATAGATTGGGATTGCAGGTACTAGGTGGTTTGTGTCAAGAGGACAGCTCTGTTGCACTAAGGACAATTGCCCTTGCTTGGCAGTATTTCTTTCTGTGAGAAAGTTTCACACCAAAAACGTGAAGGTCCTCAAACATGCTACAAGACTGTGAATGCTGTTTGCAGTTTGGAGGGTTTGTTAAAACACCACATTGCAATGTGGCATCTTTGAGAAGGAAGTAGAGCAAAGACATGGTAGGAGGAAGCCATCCCATCTGAGTTAGTGCACTGGAACCAGAAAACATAGGAGCTTCAGCACCAGGAACATTAAGAGCTCTTGTTTCTAGCTGTCTTGAAGGAAAAGCTGAGAAAGAGGGAAAATTCAAAAGATCAGTAGATGAATGGAGTCAGATGGAAAAGAATTAATTTTTATGTACGGAGTAAGAAGTTTAGGGTTAAGAAGCCCCATCCCTGCAGCCACTTTGCAGTGAGAATATCACTGCCTGACTACAAGGAAATGTACTTTGTTTTTGTTGTGTCATGTCAATTTAGTATTTCCTGAGCTTTCCTCAATGAGATTTCAGTAGAAAATTACCTTGAAAGAGGATCTTTCTCTGTATCCTAATAATTTCCTGTGCCAACCCGCAGGTCCATAATGAAGAGGATGTTTGAGTGGGACTAGCAAATATAGTCTGATAATCCTAATGCTGCCATACAGCTGGCCCAGCTGGAGAAAAGCTGCTACCCCATGACTTCAAAGAACAGGTGGGAACTGTGACACCCTTGCTGAGCCAATAGTATTTTACAGGCAGCAGAAGCCCATCCATAGCCAGCATGCTGAGTGGGATGAATAAATATCAGTCTCTTGGCTAGTAGCAGGCACTGCTGAAGTGCCCTTATAGTTGAAGTACCTGGCAAACTATCGGGGGGAAAAAAAACAAAAAGATTTTTGGGAAGAGGATGTAACCTGCCTGGCCAAGTAAAGCTGGAGGACTGCTAATTGTTATTTTTTTGGAATAACTATCCTGCAGCTCAGAGCTGCTGTTGATCTTGCAAACTTGAATCACTTTTGTTTACAAAGATGCAGGTGACTGCTCAGGGCTTTGTTTGGATTTGTTCAATGCAGAGATATCTCTCATTTGATTCCTGAACAATATTTCTGAAAAAATTACATTAGTGTTTAAACTTTTGAAGGCATTACTGTGAGTTTTTTAATCATTTAAGAGCATTAAACCTCTAAGAAATGTAACCTGCCATTTTTATGTGGACATGTTTTCTGTATGTACATAGGAAAATGATACTTCATATAATGACATCTAATCTTAAGTAACTCCCTCTAAAAAAAAATTCTCTGCTTCAGACTTATGATCTAGTTTAGTTAGAACTGAAAAAGTTGTATAAGGAAAGACAACTTGACTAGGAAGAATTTACCACTATTTTATTACCTGTTGCCATTGAGCACATATAGTGTTTTTGTGGTCTGACACTTCATCTGTGTTCTCTCCTTTTAAACCTGGCCTGCTAGAGTTTTTGCATTTTCTTGAATTTAAAGGTTTTTAGGCTTTCAAATGGAGCACTTGTGCTTTGTTTCCATGGCTTCTTCAGCAACTCCAAACAGGATTAAACTCCTGTTGATAATTTTACAGGGAAGTAATTGCTACACATGAAGTCTTCCCAAAACATCCAAGTGGCATATACAAGAGCAAGCCAAATTTAAGACAAAATCGGTGTGAAGCAAGTGGAACTGACCCTATAGACCATTTGCTTCTGGAATCCACTTTCTTCTTTCCTTGCATTGTCTTCCCCACTGTGGGTAGCTCCATTCATACGTGGACAGCTGCATTCAATTCCTGCTGCTCACTTCATGCCACTTACCCACCCCTCATAATCCAGACCAGAGGTTAACGTATTCAAGGTCAGTAAGGAAAAGTGTAGAGGCATATAGGTAAAGAGAGTCCCACATAATTGTGAAACTTTATAGAAATGCCCAGTCTCCATGCTTTGGGGTGTGTGCTGGTGTTTTGGCTATTTAGCTTTTCTGCTAAAGAGCTTGTTTGAGAAATAATGTGCAAAACAAACATGGCAAGAAATGCAGATGGCCTGGCTTGAACAGAAGACAAGAGAAAGCAAACAAACATGAGCTTTATAGAGAGATTTGAAGGAAGAAAATGTGATAGCTTGGGAAATGCGTTCTGATGATAATTGAAGGGCCTTAGATGCAGCTATTTGGTAATTCAGATGCAGCTATTTGGTAATTCAGTATGCTAATGACTTCAAAGTGACCTGTGCTCCACTGTGCCACAAATAGATTTCTTTGTATTGGTACACACAGCCTTGTGCTTTCTGGTCCATAGCCTTATTCATTAATCCTTACTGGCATCTATTATTGAATTTGCCATCTCTAAACAGTTGGTTTCCACCTCTGCTATTAAATCTCCATCCTAGCAAATAGATAAAAACTACCTTTAAAACACAGCCTAGTGAAGACACAAGCTAGTGACTCAGACATTCTTTTTTTCCTAAAGACAGTACCCCTACTGTTTCGATATATTTTTTTTCTTTTTTGTAGTTGATATTCACATGTGTGTTCAGATCTGACAACAGTTTTGTTCTCTTGGTGAGGGAATTTTTCCTGGAAGGTTACAAAAGCCCATTAACAGAAGCGCACAATGCAGTGCTGAGGAGCGTGCATGCATGAACTACAAGTCTGCCAGCTTTTTGTGAAGCTCTGCATGGGGCAGTATACTGAAATAAAGCCTTTCAGACCCTTTTAATGTAGTTCTGACCTTCCACTCTATATTAAACAGATGACTGGAACCAGAAAGATAGGTCATTGTGATTGTAGTTAATATTTGTAAGGACCAAAGCAGCTCTCAGCCTTTGAGGTAGAAGGGAATCATCTTAAGTGTGAAAATGTATCATCACAAGAATGGAGAGGATCAAAGGAAGGCCAGCTGGTGCTCGGACATCTTTTCATAACCTTTATTACAATGCTAGAATACACTAACCTCAATGGGAAGTCCATTCAGTTCATGTATTTCAAATAGATAATCTGTATTCTGGTGAAACAAAGAAAGCTAAAAAAGCCCTTTCTAAAAAGGGGGTGGTCGGCACAAATTGCCTATGATTTAATCATTTTGGTTTTCTAAAATCAGCTTAGCTTTTTCAATGCAAATATATGAATGTTCAACATGCTTATTTTAGAAGTGACTGAAAATTTGTAAAATTTAGGGACAGAGAGTTCTGGCTGATTTTACTGTGTTTTACTTGAAAAAAAAAGGCCCCCCACATTTTCACTTGCCATACACAAAAAGTAAGACACAGTCATTTTGGGGAAAAAACTATACAGAACAACCCTAAGCATGAAATCATCCAGGAGACATGTATATGTGTTGTGAAAAAGCCAAGACTAAGGCTAACTAGTTCTTGACAGACACCAAAATTTAAGTTTGAGCTTTCAGGGACCATCATAGCACTGTAAGTAATTATGAAATTAGCAATATCAAAACAGCAAATGAAGATTGCTATTTGTTGGTTGGCTGTTACAACAAATTATTGTGCCCACAGGCTGAGGGCTGTGCTGCCAGATCCATGCTGAACAGACAGGGAATAGCAGTGGGACTGAAGGTATAGACCAGAGGTGAGCACTTCTGTCATGATATTTTTCAGATAGAAAATCAAAGTTCAAACCCAAGTGTTAAATTGTTTAGTCATTGCTTTTGGATTTCAGTCAGTCACTTTCTGAATTTGTCCTGTGGATGCAGAATGGGGAGATTATCTCTTCTACTTGTTGAGCAGGGATTTATTTCCAACCAATTCTATTAAACTTTTTGTCTAAAGATTGACACCAATGTCAGAATTGCATTATTTATGAAGTTAGGCCTTGACAGGAAATGCAGCAGTCAGTCTCTTAATATTGCAAAACACCCAATGGACAAAAGGATACTACCTTTTCCTACCCAGAAGGCAGCACAGACAGTCATTGCATCAGCTGGGTAACAACTGCAGCCTGTAAAAGGGGTCTGAAGGGCGCTGAAATTCTGACAACTTCAGGAGACACAACTTCAATTCAATTCAAAAATCATTAAAATAATTCCTAATTTCTAAAGCTCAGAAGAAAAGGTATTTAATTGCTTTTTCTCCAAATAATTTGCATGTCAAATCTCTCTCCTTCACTCTCACACACGCTTCTCCCCCTCTCTCTCCTGTCAGTGATGTCTCTCTCAGCAGCTGTCTAGTCATGAATCACTCCCGTCATCTGAAGCATATTTTTAACACTTCTGGACGTGCTCTAAAAGCAAATGCTCTTAAGCAAACAATTTGCACTGTTTTTCCATACGCTCCATTCACTTCCCAAAACCTTTCATAATCATGACTTTAAAAGCTGGGTCACAGGGGAATCAGGTACTGGAAAATACAACCTTTTGTACTTGTGAGAGCATCATAATGTTACATCAAGTTCTCATGTAATGCAAGTCTTGTCTGACTTACAGAAGACTTGAAGTTGCCTGAAGCTTGAGAATTTCACTTCATTAAGATTCATATAAATGTTGCCTTTGGTTTGACCCATTGTATTCTGCACCCTCTCAAGCTCAGACTTCAGTTTGAGTTTAGGAATTGAGCAGATAAAAAGAAAATCACTGTCAAAGCTTAGTTCAACTGCTGTTACAGTAAAGTAGATTAGATTATACCATGGTTGCTTCAGAGCGGTTACTTTACAGCCTGAAATGGAAAGCATAATCATGGAGCTGATAAATTACTTGTCTTGTAATCATGAGTTTCAGAGCTACCAGAAGAAGGACACTGCCCGAAAAGGTTTTGATTTTAAAAGCTTTTCTGTTTTTCTCATCTATTCTTTTGCAGAAGGATGCCCGGCAGGGCCTTAGGGCACCAAGGATCTTTGCTAAGTGCCTGGAAGGACTTTGGAACCATCCAATAACAAGCCAAAGAGTAAGAAAAGTGTATTGTCTTCTTCTGCCACTGGCTAGTAAGTGCCTTTTCTGGTAATTTGAATATTTGTCAGGAATACAAGTTTTTGAGGTCCAGATCCAAATGATTACATTGGCAGATGGGCAAAACAGGAATCCTAATTGTGCCCAACTGGAAAGCACTTTCTCTTTCCAAATAAAATGTGGGTTTTAAACACCTAGGACTAAGTTAGTTTTGATTTTTGCAAAGCCTAGAAGCAATAACCCTAAAGGATGCTTTTGTCTGAAGTCTTAATGCAAGTGTTATACAAACTACAAGCCACATACTTCCACTTCATGTTTGCATCTGGAACTTTTCTTTCTTGCTGCTTTTATGTCACATCCTTTTGTATTTTTCCAAGTGCTTAGAAGAGCCCTACTGTGACAAAACACTAAATAATAGTCAAAGTCTGGAACATTAAATGATACTATCCAATGTATTTCTGGTATGGAGTGCTGTCATATGTGGACTGTGATATGGATGAGCACCTTAAGTGTTCTGACTGTCCTGCATATATCATATATCATATATCATATCATATCATATATCATCTTTCTTAATAACCTGGTTGTAGTGGAATCATCAGAGTTATCACGTCAGAAAGTTTTGTTTTAAACAAGAAAGCTTTGTCAATCACCATTAATAATATCACCACTGTTCAGCAGCTTAATTATATGATTTGTGCTACTTGCTGTTCTCAAGATTAGATAAAACCTACCATTGAAAGGGTTTAGCCCTTTTTATTGCAAGAGAAGCCTGACATATTGCAAATGGCTAGAAATCAGAAGACAAAAAGTATTTCAAAATATTTGTAGCCATCTGTAAGTCACATTCCTGACGTTTTATGATATACCCACGCGATTTCTGAATGTGCGGTTTGTATCAAATAATAGGTTCCTTTATCTCTCCCTTATTCCTCCATGAATTTAAGCTGAGCAATTTATTTCCGAGTGCAAATCGGCAGAGCAGATGCATCCGATGCATCATCCCTACTCGGTGGGATTGAGAGCCTGTTTGCCCGCCGGGTGGCAGTGAAAGCCCGAGCCACAACGGGGCCGGGCTGGGCTGCGCTGCGCTGCTCGGGTGCGGCTCCGGCGGACTCGGTGCCATCAGGCTGTGGCTCTATCGGTAGTGACAAACCTCATTCCGTTAGGTTAGGAAGCGATAATGTGTTAACTGGTTTGTTATCCGCATCTCTAACAAACTGTGAGGAACTAATTTCTTGCCCTTGGGCATACCTGCCGAACAGAGCTGGAGATTGCATTGCCTGGTCCCTTGGGAAATGCTCTGACCCCAAGGCAGAGCTCTGTGGGCTCTGCGGACCTCTTACCATTTCCTGATACTATTTTTTAAATAAACCCTTAATCACTTTTTTCATGTTAAAGGAGAATGCTCAGCACACTAAGTTTTAACACTACTCAATTTTGAACTTACCGATAACCGTCTTTTGTCATTCTTCAATTTTATGATGCCCAGCTGACAACTCACCTGCCAATTTAGGAAGTTACTCCCCACTAGCTCTCCCTGCAGAACAAATGTTTTGGCTTCTACTTCTGGCAAGGACCTGAAAGTACTGCACAGCCACATGCTTTCAGGCTGAAAGGGCAGGGATGGGAGAAGCTGGTCAAAGCATCAACAGTGAGAAGTTGTGTGTGGTCAGAATAATTAAGGTATGAGTGTTTGGAAATTGCACAATTGAAATTATTTAACAGTACCTTCTCCAGAATTGGAGGAAAATAGGTCAAAAATCAAGAAAAAAAAAATCTGAAAGTGTTTCCTTTCAGAGTAAGCAAATATTCTCTTTAAAAATTTACAAAACTTAAACTGTAATAGTAAAGTGAAAAGGATGGATTTTGGCCCTTACATGAGGTTTCCAAGGATGTCCTGGTCTGGAGTTACAATGTTTGGCTTTGTGATTTTGGCTGTATAGTTTAGTAATAGATGCAGATCAAATACTACCATTCATTTTAAACCTACTTGCGCATCTGGCAGGACTAAAGGTATCTGTAAGGTGTTACAAGTCAAAGAGTATGACGGTATCTGTAAGGTGTTACAAGTCAAAGAGTATGACTTTGTCAGTACTATAGCTTTACAACCCAACTACATTTCGTTTCTTTGCTGCTTTTGGTGAGGGCTGTTACCACTAAAACTGGTATTGCCTTGTCATTGCTCCCTGTGCCAAGGCCAATCAGCAGATTGCCTGAACTGATAGAGGATGTGCACCTCCCTCTTGCTCCAACAGGGATTTTACTGCTGTAACATTTTCAACTCTCTTCAGCAGTGTTTTTCCAAGAGAATCTTAACTAAATGTCAATGTGTTTATTTACATGTTATTACTCTTTAAAAGCATCTTGCTTTCTGAGTGTACAGCAGATGATAACCACATGCTTGTTTATTTGTATTTTAAATACTCAGCTCTACCAGAACTGTCAATTGCTTTATTAATAGGCAGTTTTGTAATAGAGATCTGTTAAAATACTGTTCTGCAAAACCTTTCTAAATGAACTTGAAACAATTCTTTTGTAGAAAGCAATTACTTTCCAAATATTTTTAATATTTGGTACTAGTAGCATCTCAGTAATTGAGTTTTCTTTAAGTGATCTGAGCAAATTATGTACATTGGATGTTAAGAATATTCAGGCTCTTTGTTAGATTTGTGAAAGCACTGAGGTGTCTCAAAAAGACACTCTCCTATACCTATCTATATTCAGGTACCCACAGAAATATGTAAAAATGTCTCTAAAGGTTGACCTTCAGTTTCCAGCAGATCTGGTCATTGGTGTTCTTTAGAGCTGGTGCATACAATGCATGTTGGGTTAGTTACACTACTGAAGAAATGCACGATCCATATTTGCTATCTATTTGTAGTCAATATCATTATTTATACTCGCCATAAGTATAATTTTTACCAAAAGAGAGGAAGAATAAATTAGGTCAGGATGTGATGTCTTTATAGAAATAGAATTGCCATTGTGTGTCACGTCCTGTAGACATGAGGACATTGTTGCTTGGGGTTTTTTTTTTAAAAAAAAAACAACAAATCATGCACCAAAGTCACATAGTTGTAGCCTAAGCAAAAGTCATATTTTGAATAGGTTAAAATTCTCTGAAATTCCACCAGATAATACACTGATCCTCCAGAAAAATGTCTTGTGTAAGAAAGTAATTTAAAAAGCCTCTAAGCATTAAGGTCTGAACTTTTCTCTGAAAGCAAATATTAGAGACTTAGACTTACTGAAGCTCAATATCATCTAGTTTAAGAAAAAATGTCTATATGGATTGAAAGTGCTACCCCTGCAGTGGGGAGAAGGCAACCAGGCCCTGCTGCTGCTACTTCTAAAATGTCTTCTAATATCCCTAGCTGCTTCTAATAGCCTTAGGTTGGCAGGACAGCTCCTGAATGGCTAATATCTTCATTTAGTAGAAGTGATAGATTCTTCCTCACCATTGCTGAATATTTCCTTATGCAACACTCCTTTTTGAGTTGCCAGTAGTCAGCATCTACATACGATAATTGGAGACAGATGAAAACAAGAACAGACTACTGGGAAATGACAAAAATATCCACCTGCTCCTCTCTGTGTCCAGTGAATTGCTGCTTTATGATCCTATGACTATCTGAAAATTCTTCTTATAAGAGCCAGTTGGATGGAGTTCAGCTGAGCAAAATGCAGTTAGGTAGCTGGGAATCTACTGGAATATACCACTTTGGACTTTTCTGTAGGAATCAAAACCTCAAAATTCTCATGAAACTGCTACTGCTATGAATAACTTGGCTATCCCAACACTCTTGAAGAATTGTACTTTTCTGTCTCTCAAACCTCGGGCCTGATTTGTTTTTCTTTTGGAATTCAGATTTGTCTGTTGTGGGAAATGGAATGGGGAATTGTTAGTTCATCTTTGTCCAGTGCTTTCAAGATGTAAAATATTTTTGTAAGCTGCTTGGTACAGTTGCCTTGGCAGATTTCCTCAGCTGATGTACTTTAACATTCAGTGAGAACCCTGCTTTCTGGAATTATTCCTCATTACTTATTTTTATTTTCTGTTTTTCACCGTGTTTTCATTTTGACTAATTCTTTTTCAAATGTGCACCATATTTAAAATTCATAAGTACTGGATTTAGTTTTCTTAGCATGTAGAGTGCTTAATGCCCTCAGCTGCAGTTTCCTAAAGTAACATAAGTAATTCAAATACAGCGGTGACGATGCTGCACATTTTACAGAATACAAATAGGTTTTATAGGTTCTTAGATCTCTTGCTGTGAAATACCAGTAATCCTGTGCTAGTCAACATCTCTGCTGTCTGGATGTAGCTGGTCTTGGTTTTAATTCTTTTTTCAGTTAGTAGAGAAGGAATTATTCCTGTGGCAACCAGACCCTGCAGGGTTAATACTACTTCTTTGAAGTTACTACTGATATTGCTTGCTACATCTTTTTGTTGTCGTTTTTCAAAGTATCTTCTGTTGCATGGGTTGTCACTTTAAAGGAATGCAAAATGGGCTACCAGGATAGGAAAACCTCTGCTGTTTTAAAGCCATGATATATCTCTAATCTTACAAATGAGTGTGATATGCAATGCACGTAAAGTTGCACTGCATATCACAGTTTTTGCTTTTATAGTTCTTAATAACAGGCAAGTGTAAAACCCTTTTCATCCAGAATATAAAACTAATAATATTACATGTTAGTAGCAATACATTTGTAAGCCAAGACTACCCTTCTGATATTAGTAAATTAGTTACAGTTTTACTTCATTCATTGAGTTACTTTATTTCACATGGGAATGGTTCAAAGCTGCACCAGGGGAGGTTCAGACTGGACATTAGGAAGCATTTCTTTACCAAGAGGGTGGTCAAACACCGGAACAGGCTTCCCAGAGAGGTGGTCAATGCCCCAAGCCTGTCAGTGTTTGAGGCATTTGGCCAATGTCCCTAATAATGCACTTTAACTTTTGCTCAGCCCTGAATAGGTCAGGCAGTTGGACTAGAAGATCATTTTAGGTCCATTTCAGCTAAATTAGTCCATTCCATTCCATTCCATTACTATAATTCCTTTGCTCCACCCACCCTGAAAAATACGAAAATAGTAAGTGTAGTACCTTTTTTTCAGTAACATCTCTGTTTACAGTTTTGTTTTTCAGTGTACCATATTTAAAGCTTTCATGGACAGCTGCTGCAGTTTAGGCACTCAATGCTAACAATTCATTAATTTCCAAAAGGAATAATTCATCCTTTCAGTAAAGGTAGCTGGCCCATTCATTACTTGCTTTGCAGGCTCCCTCTTATTTTTCACTTGTTACAATCTGGAGTGAGCAGATGTTTTGTACATCCTTCTCTCTTTGTCTTTTGACATTTAGATATCTGTGTAAATAAGTATATTTAGGAGTCCCAAAAAACCTACTATAGTCAATATATGTATTCCCTACAGATTTTGGCTTCTCTGTCATCTGGCTGTTTTGGAAAACTTTTTCCATAATGCTACACCCCTTTTCATTCTTTTCAGCATTTCTTCTCATCATGTCTTCAAATATAGAAAAGTTTTTTTAAGTGCTGACCTACATTGTCAATAGAGATCTTTAATTTCCTATGCCTCAGGTTTTAAGTGCTCAGATTAAGAGTGAATCTTGACTGGCTGGCTCCCTTCCCTTTGTTTTCTTGAAGCCCATCACTTTCCCCGCTACAGACTGAGATATCCCAAAATCACTTGGTGCTTTTGGCAATTTCAGTCAGTGGATATTGAAGTTAAAGTTACATTGTCTTAGAACTCCATCACAATTACAAATTGAATGAAAGAGCACAGACACAAAAGATACAGAGCTTTCAATTCACATGTACATTAGAAAATGTCTTAGCTTTTTTTTTTTCCTCTGGCCAAGTTGTATTTGCAAACTGAAATACACCAAGATCAATGCCATGTGCAAAAATTAAAATGGCAGCTTTTGAAAATTTGCCCCATTAACCTGATGAGTTTCTAATTACAGTAAGACATAAAAGCTTTTTTCCTCATGCTATGTAGGATTTTGTCCTAACAGGGTTTTTTTAAAGCTACCCTGCTGTTAAAATAATTTAACTGCAGTGTTTGAGTATAATTTGTCCTATATTTCTTTTGCTTTCTCTGAGGAGTTACATAACTTTTTCATTTCTAATGAGGTTTCCTAAATATAAATTGTGGTCTTATATTATGCACCTCCTTTGGCTCCCAACCAATTAATTTGAAGTGGTTCAAGGCCAAAGAGAAGTCTAGGATCACATTCTAGTATTCCTGGTGAAAGGCTTGTTTATGCACTTTTTAAATAAATGGTTTAGTGGTTAAGTCCAGCTCCTGTTGAAATTGATCTTATCCTTTAAATTCATGTAATACTCTAAATTAATAGAGGGTTGTTTAGGATATCTACATGACCTTGTGTTGCTTAGATGCTGTTTAAAATCCATTTGTATAATAGCCAAAACATTATTGTGCTTTCCTAAATCAGGTAACTTGAGCCATTTAAATGACTGTTTGAATCATAAGCAGGATTAACCTGGGAGGAGATCAGTAAAAGATCAACCTCACTTTACCCCTAAAGCTGTGCTTCCTTGCCTTTAAGTATATCCCATCACTGCTGTCTCCCCAGATCCCTCTGCCAGACAGAGCTCTGCCTCCTCATTGTCAGGACTGTGTCTTTTCTGCCCCAACTTAGCAAAGTGGTGGGTCAGATACCTGGGAATAACAGGAGGCCTGGAGAACAATTCATCTGTCTGTACTGATTCTCCTCTCCCTTTCTACCCTGGACCTGAAGCACTCATCTCCCTGCTGTATTTTGGCACCTTCTCTCCACTAAGAGATGAACCTGCAGGCCTACAGATGGTGTGAGGAGGTACAGGACATAATCTGCCTTGCAGCACAATTTATCCCTTCTGCTGCACCTGCAGGCTCAGAGCACTGATTCTCAGAGCAAACCTGCTGGTTTTTACTGCCCTGTATTTTAGGGGGGGCATGTCACTGATGTTTGCATCACCATTTGAGAAATGCTGCTCTTGAGAATCTGAGTGCTTAGAGAACTTCCTCTGTCTCAGCATTATTCCAATGTGGGACTATCTTCTTCAGACAAATCTTGTTTAGATATCTAGTATGAATTCAGGATGATGAACATAAGGATGCCAGCCTTGAAAAATTGTTTGATATTTTAAAGAATTTCACAGCTTTCCAGTGATGGTTTCTCAATTTTCCCCAAAGAATAAATTCAATGTCCTCCTTCTCAGTAATTTTGGAAATAACAGATGTGCATTCTTCGGTATCAATACCTTTATTTCCATTTGACAATTTTACAAATCTGACAGTAACTGACAATAACTGAATATTACTATTTTTCCATATTGCTGTTTTCTGTCATCAAGGTATCATTTTTGTTCATGCACAGGTTCACTATTCATTTATCCACTATCCATTTCAGTATGAATGTCACAATTCTGGAGTTGTTTACACATAAGCCTGTCACATATACAAATCAGAGAAGAAAATCCTAAAGAAAAAGTTAAATTTTAGATTCATTTTTGTCCTGGTCTGGATTTACTGGGCAGAGAGGGGGACTAAAGGGGCTCTATAAACCTTAGCACTTCCCGGTGAAGTGAACTGCTGCTTGTACCACCATGGAGTAGCCATGCAGCTGGCTCTACCTATCTGGCTTCACCATGCACTTAAATCTCCTTTGGTACATCACTTAATCCATATTTCCCTATTGCTGACTAAGAGTTTAATATAATTTCTGAAGATTATTGGCTTCTTAAAATAGGCTGGAGAGAATGCTCTTCTTCCTTCGGTATTTGTAAATAACCTCAGATACCAGAGGGACTCCATCCTTTAGGATAAATAAACAGCTGGGACACTTGATGAGGAACAATAGGTAGTGCTGCTTTACTTCAGCAAAGTTTGTCCCTTTTCATAAATGCTTATGTTGCACAAGCAATTGCAGCATTGCATTGCATCAGCACTGTTCCTAATCCTGATTTGGAACCATCAACTGTTAACTTGACAAAGCATGACACATGGTATGTTGAAGTGTTTTCAGCTGCCCTAACACAACAAATTGTAATGGCTCCAGAAGAGCCATCTCAGTTGATTGTGTCAATAAACCACAGCCCGCAAAGAAAAAGACATGTGGCCAACCTGAATAAAGCATCATCAAATCACAAATAATAGACTAATTGTCACAATTTTGGTACTCATTTTTAGAAAAAGTATTTTGCAGAAAAAAAATTCCTAGAGCTTTTGTCTGTGATGAAGCAGAAGCCCAGCCCTATGGCACTTACCAGTTTACAACATTTCCTTAATTTCCATATGTAGAGAGTGTGTGACTTTATTCTTCATAGTTCTGTTACAAAATGAGGGCTCAGCAGGTGTTCTCAGTTTAGGTCAAAATGTAAGCTGTCCTGTGCAAGTGGTCTTCCTCCAGCTTTTGTGAGACATAGGCCTACTGTTATCTAAGCAAGACTTCTGTATCATTTCCCAGACTAAGTGCCAGCAGACACAAGATTCACATTACTTTTTTTTTTTTTCTCTCCATTAGTTAGTTCATTGGGAAGAACTACATCTGCTTGATGGCAGTGCAAATTTTCTGCTTTCATAGTTAGGCTGATGATACACACAGTGAATTCTAACCTCAGCAAGACCATTAAGGTTTCAGAGTAAGTAAATCAGGGTACAATCTGACTTAATGAGACTAGCCACTAGGTCATCAATTCTGTGTGTTGGCTGTTTTTTCTGTTGCCCACATACCAGTGAAAGCCCACAAGGACCTATTGTGTTTCCTCAGAGATCACTACCATTAGATAAAGTTTGCTGGTCATGACACTTCAGTGGCTCAGCAAGGATGTGTGTTACTTGTTAAGCAACTGGAACCCGAGTTACTCTGTAGAAGATAGAGGACAGTCCCCCAAACTGAAAACCCCCTGAATACCCACAGCACAATGAACTACAGCAGGAGCCCTGGAGTGCTACTTTTGAAGACTCATTTCTTTTCAAACATTCTCTAAGTTAATATATACCTTTTTGCATTGTTAAGACAGCAATTTCTGACTAGGAAGCATGCCAGTTTTCTTACTAAGTTACCTCACTTCTTTTTTCTAAAACCATCAGTAGCAAATTTTAGTTTGTTATTTGATATCAGAAATTAAATCCTCTTAACTGCTCATTTCACATACCTGACAAATAAAGTCACAGATATTTGTGTGTATGTAAACACAAACTTAGCTTTTCTCTTTTGCATCATAATATATGGGGTGAAATGGACTTGAAAAAAGGTAAGCTAAGTATTTATAGTTGTACTGAGAGGCAACAAGTATAGTATCTAGTTGCTTAACAAAAGGATTTTTATGCAAAAGTAGAGAACTGGGTAAGACTAGTTAGCATAAGTTGCTAAAAGGAAAAACTTATGCAAAAGGCAGATATCATTAAAGAAAGACATAGTGCCAAAGAGAAGAATAAATTCCTCTGTAGACAGGCTATCCAAAGTTCTCCTTTTCTCTGCAAGAGACACTAAAACAGAGTACCCCATGAATGCGCTCACATAATTTAAAAAATGCCTCACCTATCAACTGGGGAATTTACATCCATTCATCTTAATCTGATACTGATATTTCCTCAGGCACACACAATTGCCCAAAGCTTTTGACCATCTTCAGCCAACAGAAGGGCTCAAATACAAAATCACAGAAGCTGGAGATGAAAGGATCTAGTCACTCAATTTGTTAAACCATTTGCTGTGTTATTTGGGCTCCCTGTAGTATACTGTCAAATACACTTCTGATCATCACTTGGACTTTTGATGTCATTTGGATTCTGAATAACTTTGGCTTCACATACACTCACCCATCCAGGGGTTCCGTTCAAGAACACTTGTAAGACAAAGGTTTGGCCAAAATTAAATAATTTGAGTGGTTTTTGTTTTCTGAGAAACACATTCATTTTCAATTACAGGTGCAATTTTCTATATAAAATGAAAAACTTTTTCTTCTACTTAACGCAAGCAAGTATGATTTATGAAATGTTACTCAGGTAAGACAAGCTTATTTTACACTTTATTTACTCAGGACAGAACACTGATGGGAGAAATAAGTGAGTAGACAGGATGATCCATAGTTGGAGACATGACTTGCTTTATGCCACAGCCAGAAAGGGGCTCTGGGCCTCTGTCATTACAGACCATTGACCTCAGAAAAATGAAACACGTGTTGGATTGGGCAATTGGAACAAGCCACACAGAAGGGCTGCTCATGCTGTCATCTGTGAGGAGAGGTTGGTTGGTTTTGAAACATAAAACTGGCTCTAGGCTGAGCACCTGTCTGCCTCTTCTCTGAGAGCTGCCTACCATCCCAGTCACTTGTTGCATCGCCCACAGGGCTCTTCCCTCCACTGGCTGGAAAGCAATGCACCTGCAAGACTACAAGATGAGCGTGCTGGTTGCCTTGGGTTAGAGGAGACAGCGCAGTGAATATGAATCACTTCTATTGTTTTTTTCCACCCCGAGCCAGCCGAGCTGGTAAGATGTCCTCTCCCGCTCAGCTGCCAGGCTCCGCAATACGCCTTTGCCCTGAAGTGACGCGAGCGCCGGGCTCTGCGGAGCGGGGACCGGGTCTCAGTCTCAGCATCCTCACAGAGCCCTCGTCCCTTCCCCGCGGGGTGGCTGGAAAAGGGACAGCCGGGAATCACCCCCCGGTTCAGGGGCTGGAGAGGGGAGAGCCGGGCATCACTCCTCTGCTCGGGGGCCGGAGAGGGGAGAGACGAGCATCACCCCCGGCTGGGGCGGCCAGCGCCCAGCCTCGCCGGCCGGCAAGGCGCGGCCGGGTTCCCTCCTCGCCGCCGCCGCCTTATTTAGCGCAGTTCCCCCTCCCCAGGCACTGCAGGGCAGGGCGCTCGGAGCGCTGCGCATCCCGCGGGATGCGGCGATGCCGCACCGGGCAGCGTCGCTCGCATCGCCCTGCCGTGCCCGGCGCCTTGGGGTGATTTTTTTGTGTGCGCCGTGGTGGGGTTTTCTGGCTTTTTTTTATTTATTTTTTTGAACTTCGATAGTAGAAGCTCTGGCCACCGTTCGTACTTGGCAGAACGCTAAAGCCTAACCGAGTCACAGTGGCCAACGCGTAATTATTTTCTTTTTTTAAAAATTTTTTTTTTAAATTTTTTTTGCCATAAGGTATTTCGGGCCCGCCGGGGAAAGGTATGGTTTCTGATATTTTGCGTTTCTGTGCGTGTGTGCCTGTGTGTGNGGGACAGGGGGAGGGGCAGGGGCAGGGGCAGGGGCAGGGGCAGGGCGGTGTCTCCGCTCCCGCGGCCCCAGCTGGCGCAGGGTACGGGCAGCCAACACCCCCGCACCGGAGGGCGGGGCGCGGAGGGCGGCGCGTTCNGAACTTCGATAGTAGAAGCTCTGGCCACCGTTCGTACTTGGCAGAACGCTAAAGCCTAACCGAGTCACAGTGGCCAACGCGTAATTATTTTCTTTTTTTAAAAATTTTTTTTTTAAATTTTTTTTGCCATAAGGTATTTCGGGCCCGCCGGGGAAAGGTATGGTTTCTGATATTTTGCGTTTCTGTGCGTGTGTGCCTGTGTGTGCCAGCAGAAAATCCCTCTATCCTGGAAGAATGGTGAAACTGGGGAATAATTTCAGCGAGAAGAGCACAAAGCAGCCCCTTTTGGAGGATGGATTTGACACCATCCCCCTGATCACACCCCTGGATGTCAATCAGCTCCAGTTCCCACCTCCTGATAAGGTACAGTAGGCTTTAGTTTCCACCCTGGAGAATCACACCCAAATCACAGGCAAACAACAAAAGAATAGCTTATGTGTAGCGAGCAGCGTGGAAACGGCGAGAAATTCGGGGTGGTTTGAGGCAATGCTAGTTTCTTCCGGGTGAAAAACCCCAAACAGTTAAAAGCTCATGAAAATCTAGTAATAGTGATTTGCATTAAAATAAAGTGTGAAATGTTAGCAGTAAGCATATATGGATTTCAGTGCTGCGTATGAAACATACAAACGTACAAATGCAAGCTTCTCTGTGCTGTATTCTCATCCTCCTTCCTATTCTGCATCTTTTTTTTTTGTACTTAAAAGATACTGTATGTTTTCTGTGAATTATATGAATTTTCTCTGTCCAGAAAATGCCCCTCTTTATTTCTCTGCAAGATAGGCATGGGCAGACTGGCAACAGAGAGCACTTCCATCTTCCTGCTGTGCTTCAGTAGGAAACTAACACTAACCCCAGACAAGCTGAAATAGATGAAAACAGGCCATTGAGTTTTCTTCTTGGCAATTTATTTTGTTTGAAAACCTCCAAACAGGTGATTCAAATTCTCTCTAGATGGAAGGGGACAGTCCAATGAGCTGCTTACAGGTTGAAAGGGAAATGTGCTTCCTGCATTCCTCATTACATGGTTTGATTATTAAGGATTTAATTTTAAAGGTTTAGGAAGGTGATGCGATAGCCTGTAAATATGTTTATTGTCCTCACAACAAAGAATTCAATGTTGCTACAGGTAAGGCATACAGGAGTAGGATACCTTTTCAAGTTTTTCAGTATCCTATTTTAATTTAATTAATTACAACTTACATTTCTCACATGCATCTGGTAAGGAAAACTGTGGTCTTCATACAGTTTTTATTTTTGTCCTTTTATCTTCCACATGCTCAGTTCTAGTTTGAGTTAAACTGATAGCTGTACATTCCTCAAAGCTCAAAAAGATTCAGATAATCTTATCTAAGGATAAAGAATTTTAGCTTGTAAAATTTTCCTTGGTAGAGTGTTGCTTGTAGGCAATACAAATAAATTTGTGGCCTCCATTTTAATTGCTGTCAGCACTATTCTGTGTTGTGTTTGGTGACCAGTTGGCAGGCATAAATGCAATAAGCCATAACAGCTGTTGGAGAGCCCAAGGGTTCATTTTATGCCCTCAGTTACATTGGTGTAAATCTTGTAACTGAGGACAAAATCGCACCTTAAGGCTTTAAAACAAGTTAAGTCTTACTGTGTCTGATGTGCCTGCCAGCTGGTGACTGGATATAACCGATTACCAAGGACCAGTGTCCAAAGGATTTTGTTGTGTTCCTACATTGCTAAGCAGAAGTCTGAACTAGGGATCTCTATGGTAATAGGTTTAATCTGAGCAGAGCCTCTGTAGTGAGCTCAGGAGGTTCTGTGCAGGCCCTATTGCTCCAACTAGAATGGGGCAGAACTCCTCCCATCTTAATGGCATTTGCCTTGAACAAAAGCAAATATCCAGCTAGGCTAGAAGCTTAAAAAAAGGAATATTTGACTGGCTCTTCTACTCTCCACTATCTAATTGTGTATTAGCTTTCCTTTCCTATTGCAAACATAGAGGGGAGAGATTAAAACCATGAATTTATTGGTCCTGCTGGTTTCCTTCTGCAAGTGGTTAGTCATGTCAGTGTCTCTCCACTGATTGCTACAGACTCAAAGGCAGGAGCAGAGCAACTGATGTGAAAAGAAGGAACAGTATTAAGGAAAGATTGACACACAGATCAAATTCTGAAGTATGCAGACACTCATGTATAATGAATAGGAGTACATACTTCATATATCTGTGCTTTTTATTCACTTACAAGGCTCCAGTATGGCAGTGAAGCATAACTTCTGGAAGAGTAGTGACTACAGCGCTAAGGATTTGATGATTTTGACAGTTTCTAAATTAAAGGAATGAAGTGATTTAAATTCATATTTAGCTATGTTAAACAAAAGAAGACATTATGTAACCAAGCAGTTAGAACTGTACATTCAGTGTCAGCTGAATGTGATTTGAGTTGCCTGAGATTATGCAACATAAAGGGGGGAGGAATGTAAGTAAATTGCTAAAAAGCATTTCAGAAATCTTCAGGCAGTTTACTTTTGTGATGCTGTTGGGCAGTTATAAGGTTAAATAGGTAATAAATACTGTCTTACTAATTATAGCTGAAAATAGGTATTTTCTAAACCTCTGTCTTGTATAAATATGTGTAATGCTGCCAAAGTGGACAATAATAAACTTTAGTAAGTTTATTGGTACTAAGTCTAGTATGGCTACACATTCTAGTTACCGTTGAAGGAAGTGAGAAGAGGGGAATGCAAAGCTTGTAATTTCAAAGCCTGGCTACCTGTAAGTGTCACAATCTTAATTTCAGAAAGAAGGGCATGTAATGGCAGGGCAAAGGGGAATGGCTTCAGTCTGAGTCTAGGTTTAGTTTACATATTAGAAAGAAGTTCTTTACTGTGAGGGTGGTGCGGCACTGGAACAGGTTGCCCAGAGAAGCTCTGGATGCTCCACCCCTGGAGGTGTTCAGGGCCAGACAATGAAGCCCTGAACAGTCTGGTCCAGTGGAAGGTGTCCCTGCCCTTGCAATTAGATGATCTTTAAGGTCCCTTCCAACCCAGGCCATTCTGTGATTCTGTGGTAATGTATTTGCTATTAATACCATGAGCTGTGCTAAAGATAGAATCTGATTCTAAAAATCTAAAAGAGTAGATATTTATTCCTTGGAACAACAGAGAAAAGTGAGCAAATTGTAATAGCACTGTCAGTATGATGAACTGCACCCTATCTCAAGAATGATACTCAGAAAAAGATCCTGAAAAATGCAGAAGACAAAAATGAGGCAAATAGGTTAGGTATGTGAAAATTCTGTGCAATTAGAATGCCTTGGAGAACACTAGAGGTTAGACTGATGTAATGAATATTTTGGGAATACAGGTAAGGTGCTAAATGGTGCACCTTGGGGCAGTAGTTCATAGCAAGGAATAAACTGAAGTTGAAGAGCTTTGAGTGTTTGAAGAAATCTCATTAACATAAGGGTTCATGTGCGTTTTGCTGCTTGCAGCTGATAAATCAGAAATAGGATGTTAGAAATTAGAGTGCCAAAGGCCATAGTCTGTCACATAGTGAATAGCAACCAGATGGGATGTCACTTTTTTAAAACTCAAGATCCTGCCAATCAAACATAACATCTTGAAAGATTTCTGTGGGCCCTGTTAAGTAATCTTCTATTGGTCTCCAGTTTGAAATCCATTAATGGGATTTCCTGAAGCAAATGGAGGTGACTGTTCTCAGTCTATACAAAAAGAGAAGGTCTGTGATTTGGATCTGACCTATGCTTGCCTACTATTGAAGCACAGTATCACCACAGATGAAAAGGAAACTTTGTGAAGTTTTTGTATAACAAGTCTTCCTGTTGGTCCATCAAATCCACTTTGAGAGAGAACTTTGTTAGTGATTGATATGCAAAAAAAAAATAAAAAAATTAACAGCTTTCAAAGAAAAATTACATGGGGGGAATATTGTGCTAGTAAGCAGGTAAAAGAAGAGTTAAAGAATAATGAAGGTTTCTGTGGCTAGTTTCAACTGACAGTTTTTTGATTTATTCTTTTTCTTAAAGGTTGTGGTCAAAACAAAAACAGAATATGAACCTGATCGCAAGAAGGGAAAGTTTCGTACTCCTAAAATAGCTGAATTCACAATCAGCATCACTGAAGGCGTTTCAGAAAGATTTAAGGTAAGCGGTGCTTTCTGAAGATGTTAACAACTCGCTTGTGTTCACAGAAGTGCTTAAAATGAATTGCTGATTGTAGCCAGAACAGGCTATAACTGAGTGCCTGTTGTGGGTATGGCTGGACATGAGAAAAATAAATTCAATGTTATAATAGTTCAGTATTTAGCAATTAGAAGCAAAATTAAATCTTGCAGCATTATTCCTTGTAATCCCTCACTGGCAGATGAGTTCAGAAGGTGTTTCTGTCAGTGTGTGGGTTTCAGAACATGGCTGGCAATGGAGTATGTGGGCTGCACACAGGTATTGCTCTTGGCATGGATAAAAAGTTTGTGTTGAACAAGAAGAACCACAAGAACATTTATTTTCTTTTTGACTTATTTATCACTGTGGCCAAACCATTCTCTTAAAAGCACTGTCATAGTCCATTATGTATTTTTTATAGTTAAGTGTATGACTTGGCAGCTCAGGGATATATACCAGAGCTCTTTGCTATCAGTTTTCCTGGTCCAATTTAATCTCACAGCTTGGTGACGACTTCTACTGTCAGATAGTAGTTCAGCAAGAATCTGATTCAGATTTACTCTTTAATGTCCACACCCCTATTACTCCCTTCAGTAGTCCCATAGGAAACCTGAGAGCTTAACTGGTGCAAGGATTGAATTGCCTTTCCCCCTTCTCACTGGAGGATAGGTTTTCTTGCTCTCTGTCAGTAAAGCAAAGCAGAAAAGTTGGCCCTTCAGCTCATGCATCCCTACCTGTTCTTTTAACAAAGGAAGACTGCAGCTTTTCAGTGCTTTTAATTGGCATCTTACCCAAGGATGCCAAAGCATTTTTAAACAGTAGGCAACCACACTCTTTGTTGTGCAAGTACAAATACATTTGGAAAGCCTAACATTTAGTATGAGGGAAAAGTACAGAGCTTCAGTAAAGATGTGGCTCAAGATGATATGGGGTGTGAAAGGGTTTTACTAAGGAGGTAAGAAACCTACTTCCAGTTTTTCTATTCCCTGATTTGGGACAAGGATGTCCTATCCCTCAGGAAAAATGCTACCTTCAGACTAACATTCTCTCTTTATCCTCCTGGCACTATAGTAGCAGTCCTGAGGAGTAATCCCCTTCCTCTCAGGCAAGGGTTGGCTAAATGCAAATGGACAGGTCAGACCAAGGAGAGCTTAATACCTGGCTGTCTTTGTGTGTGTCCTGGTCTCACTAAGGTGACCGGAAAATGCTTACTATGTTGTAGAAGAGAAAAGGGAGAAAGTTTTTAGTTTGAGTACCCTTCTAGGATTTTGGTTCCAAGCAGTTGTGCAGAACCTATACCTGACGAATGTTGCACTTATTCCTTAGCTGTGGGGACTAAAGGTTTCATCACTGGAACATTAAATTGAGATAAGCAAGGTTTTGGATATTTTAGTCACATCTAAATGGTTTGGGCATTGCTTTGTAGATCTGGTTTTTTTCTGTCTTTGTTGGGAGAGCTGAGCAAATGAGACCTTGCTGAACAACAAATAAATAGCTTGTCATGCTACTAAGTAGTCTTTTGTAATTTATATACCTGAACAGTTACAAGCCTGAGCATTTTTGCATTGCATTTTTTTATACTTTCGGATGGCATATTTAAGTAAAATATCCTTTAGATATTACTTTATGATGATCGCTCTGGGATTAATCTCATACTACGGGGTTGCTAGGTTTTGCTGCTAGGTAACTACTGCATCAGAGAGAGGTTTCAGTAAGATTTGGTGTCTCTTGGGAATTGCAGGGTGATTCACGCTGTGGCTGTAAGTCTAGGCTTCTAAAGAAGAGTGTGGGGGTTGATCAATTAGGAAAATTGTGGTTCAGTTAATTGAAAACAATGTTCATGTAGAACATTCAGGTTTAAAAATGTCCCTTAATCTCTATATAATAGTTTTAGAATTGAATTATGCTGCTTGAAACATTTTAAAGAGAACTGACTGGTTCTTGAGCAGGGATGACTGTCATATTCACCACTCCCAGTAGTAAATATTAGATGAATAATTGATGACATTTCATAAATATGTAGATGAAAAGTACCGATTGTGTGAGGTTTTCTCCTGGGTCCTTATTAATTGTGAACCATCGTGTTAACTGCTGCTGTTGATTCTGAGAGAGCAAAAAGATATTTGTTTGAAAATTAAATATTTGCTGTAATTATGAAATGCATTATTTAACTGGTGAGATACTGACTTTGGCTCATGTTCATGAAAAATGTTTCAGATGCCATTTTAATGGCTTCTGTGTTGTACATCACCCATGCACAAGCTTGCCACAAGACACAGCCCAAATGTTGTGCTAAAAATAAAGCAAGTCAGTCATATTTACAAATAATTCACATGTGTATTCTAGGATGTACTTCTTAAATAAGGACAAAGCAGATTGCATTTTTGGGATTCAGCAGTGCAGATCATCTAAAGCTGTTCTTGAGAAGTTATACATTATAACAAACAAAGCAACTCCAGCACGTGCATATGTCATGTAGATGGTGTTTTAGCACCTGGGTGAATAATCAATTATAAAATGTATTTTCTGCATTCAATCCACATTGCCACAGTTATTACAACAGAGCTGAGAATGTTTACAAAGAAAACTGCAAGTATAATTTTCCTCTATGAAGCCACATTCTGAATTCAAATCAGAATATCTCAGAAGAACGTGAAGATTTCCTAGTTTTGAGAACCTTGTTGTCTTAATTTAGTTTTATGGCACTAACCAGACCAAGAAAGATGATTTTTCACTGAAGATTGTTTCCCACTGAGACAGAGAAGTCTTGCTTTTGTTCTTTGAACAGTGTAGGCTGATGTGGGGAGTTGCTTCTCCATGACTGGAAAGCAGCTTTGAACAAGGCAGATTTGTCTCTCCTGTAAATTGTCCACTGTACAGAGTAACACAACAAGGGTGGAAATGTCTTTTCAAAGGACCCTTGTGAATAAGAACATAGGAGGAAGCTATGGCAGGAGAAGATTGCTGGTATGAGTCACCCAAGGCCAAACCTTTGCTTCTCCCATTGATAGAACAATATTTTTACAACCTCCAGATGGATTTTGTAGTGGGCTGTCTATTCTGGAACCCACTGAATTGGGCTACAGTTGACAGTTGTGTACAAACACACTAATCTAAAAAAAACATCTGTTGTAGCAAGGCGTGACATTTTTTTTCCTGTCTTTGGGAAAACCTCAATAAAGAACATTCAGAGGTATTTTGAAAGAAAACACTTATGTTTCCCAATAAATTTCAAGTCCTTAAATAAACCCAAGCTGTAGTATGCGTTCAGCCTTTTGGTTCTATTCAAAGGGAGTTCAGTTCTTCAGACTTTATCCTTGACATCTCTGCATACATCTGACTGCAGAGCTAAACCCTCCAGCTTATTTCTCTGGCAAGGCCAGACAGTGCAAGCCATGTGCTATCAAGTAGCAAGCAGTTGTTGAAATGTCTGTATGAGGTTATGGAAAAGGAATTGAGACTTCTTTCAAGATTAGTTCTCACAGTTTTACCTGGTCGTTTTAAGACTGCAAAAATGTATGCAACGTATATCTAACTGTTCCGTATTTTTTCTATCTTAAAAGAGGCATCCTTAAAACATACTTCTGCCTCAAGACTTTTATACCTGTTCTTAGTAATGCCAACAATTATTATTACTGCAAAATAATCAGAGAGAAGGAAAATAGTTCTCCCTTTGTTCTCTGTGATTACTTCGTGTGTTGAGCAGCGATTTGCTCCCACATTAAAAGTGTATTAGGTGCATAAGATGTCAGCTGATTCCTGTACAGGATGTCACTTCCTTGAGTATATTGTGTGTCTGTCACTTTGGCTGGAAGAGTGACAGGTACTTACTGTCAGGAGTGGTTCTGCTTCTTCAGTAGAACAACTCACAGGATTAAAGTTGTTCACAAGTATAAGCATTTGGCAGGATTTGAATTTTTCCTTTATTGCTTCAAATGAGAAAATAAAGATGGTTCTTTTTTCAGTGTAACTGCTATTTTAAAATAATTGATATACCTAAAGGCACTGCATGACAACTGTCACTTTTTTTTTTTTTAATATTTGATACTCTCTGATATGGCATTGACAATCCTCCTGCTAAGTTTTTGGCTCAAAGGAATTTTTACAGTCAGAGCTGAGAGATTTAAGTAAAGGGGATGCCCAGCAGCAGCTCCCCTGCTATTAGTTAGGTGTCCTCTGCCATTGACTCTATTAAAAATCCTTTTATGGGAACATAACCAGTGACACTGAAGATGTTTTGTATCTCTCCAGATATATCACTTAAATAGCCTTTCCTCATCTGTAGTAACCTTATGCAGCCTTTCTTCTGACCTTGGTAATATTCTCTGGGTTTGTATGGAGAGGTGATAGGGTTTTTATTTTGGTGCCATAGGGTTTCTTGAACTGCTTCCTCAGATCTCTGGTTAAGAAACTAACACAGGGTGCCATGTGATGGAAGATGATGGGAAGATTGTCACGAACAGCTGAGTTAAGCCACAGTGCTAGGATCTCAAGGCCACTGCCTTGTTAACTTGTTTTTGTCTAACGGTATGTCCCTCAGGTTTCATTAATCGTCTCCCTTGCAGACTGGTCCTGTTGTCTTGCACTGTTGCTGTTAATAAGTGCTGATTCTGTAGCTTCTTTTCTGTTCCTGTCCTCATGAATCTATCTGCCTTTCTTGCTGCTTCTCCCGGTCATCTCCAGGTAAGCATCCAAGACAGTTCTCTTCTCTTTGTCATCTCTGTTTGAGAAGGACAATCTTTTGATTGCTCCTGCTTTTTCTGTACAGCCTGCCCCAAAATTATCATCCTCTTTGAGCACAAAGGTTTGATGGGAATGTTCTGGTGAAGAAGTTGAGTTTAAGAGGTGCATACCGGTCACATAGCTAAACATAACATGTGGTGTTAAAAATACTCTTCTTAAAACAAGGCACCTTGTTTTTTGAAGTCACTGATCATCTTTTGTATGTGTATATATTCCCATAGCAAGTGTGGGATGTTATACCAAGCAGTTCTGTGTAATTTGCATTGCTCTGTGAATGAATATGAGTCAAATGTTGCATATAAATATTCTTTTCTTTCTTTTATGTTGCCATTTCCTGCAAATTGAACATTTCTCAGTGCTTGAGTGCATTGTTTCAGACACATTTTTCATGTAAACTTCCAGGGACAGGCTGAGGTAATAGCAAACAAGGATGTAATTTTGGAAAAAGCAGTGATAAGTGAAGAGCTGATTTTGGTGTTCTTCAGCGTGCTAGTGGAGGGCATTGTGCAGCTGGAGATGCAGGATTTTAATGGAGAGAGGTGAAATGGAAGTCACGGCCATTTGCAGGGAAGTCAGTGCAATGTTTCACAAGTTCTTGTCTGTGGGATGTAGCCAGACACAGTCTGTAGTAATTACAGTCCATCTGCCTAAAAATCTCTTGTAGTTTAAGTTCAGTAGCAATAATCTTAATTTCCTGTACTAAGTGGTTGTACAGAGTTGCTGTATTTCACCCCAGAGGTCTTTGCATTTTGCGGGTGAGCAAAGCATAAATTGGTTGTAAACCACTGCATATGAAAGGTGCTCTATGTCTATATGTCTTCACTCTTCTTCTTCAATGCTGGCACCAGGTCTGTGCCTTGCACTTTACAGACATGTCAGAAGTGAAAGTTGCGTTCCCAGGAGGCTGCAGTTGAAATAGATAATGCATAGATGAAGAGCAGACGTGAGACGTGACCAAGTGCCAGTGATTGAGCAGTGAAAATTACTGCATATCTTGTTAGTTCCGCTTTAGTTCCACTTCTCGTAATGACAGGAATGCTTCTACATGGGTTTGTGTGCTGATGGAAGGAAAAGTATGAAGGAAGGCCTGGTGCAAAGCAGCACAGTATGAGAGGGGTAATGAAAGACTTTCAGGCAAGAGGAGCAGGCTTTAGAAAGGCGGAGGAGAAGGCAGGGGAGAAATGGACAGCACAAAGGCTTTAGTGGGACAGTGGGGTACAGGCAAAATAAACAGAACTGAGAGGAGCGAAAGGGGTAGACTTCTGCACGCCTTGAAACATGACTTGTAATTCATTCAGAAAGGGACAGGAGCCAGGAAAGGGTGTGAAAAGAAGCACAATTGCACTGTTGGTGCAAGTGATGAATTTTGGTATAATATTGTAGCTTGATTAAAAAGGGAGTCAAATATTAGTGGTGTAAGGAATGAGGACACTGCAGTAGCCAGGCAGAGAAAATACAGCTTGCGGTGTTTTGCAGCTGAGGCAGAGTAGGATGGACTGATGGGGATGATCTTATGGTAAAGGCCTTATCACAACCTGCTTACATGTTAGTGTAGTTGTCAGATATGGTGAGTTTCACTGGTTCAGCTAACTGTTTACAGAGTCTGTAAACAGGTTTTTTGCTTTGGGTATGCTTAGTTCATTCATTAGTCATCTCTCATTTTGATTACTGTAATGGCTTCTGGCTAGACATTGTCCTTCTGCTCTTCACTTACAATCTATTAAAAAATCTGCCACATACATAATAGGTTGTCATCTTCTCTGTTCACTTAGTTTTGCTGCCAGATCTCCTTAAAATTAACTTTAAATGTCACACTCAAGATGAAAGCAAAGTCACACTTTGAGTTCCTAGTTAAAAGAAATGGTTGTTTGTCCTATCTTTTAGTTATTTCCTGAAAAGTATTTTAAAAGCCCATCACTCTTGCAGTGTGACAGTCACCTTGGAGTTCTGCAGGATGTACATGGCAGTGAATGCTCATAGTAATTCACAAGACGACTTCTTCCACTGCGAGAGGTCCTGCACTGCCAGCTGGCTACCACAAAGAGCAGAGATTCAAGAGTTCCTTCCAGAAGAAGGGGAGTGATGCGTGTGCACACACTGCATCCACTCCTGCCTTGAACAGAGGAAGAGAGCAAGTTGCTTCTAGTGTGTTGGTAGGAAGAAGAGAATAACTTCAGGTTATAGCAGGTGTGCAAAGTTGCTATGGAAGAGAGCAGTAAAATGGCAGCTTTAGTGTTGCTTGTGGTCTAAAGAGTAGGTTGTTGCCTCCTATCTTTCCAAACTTTTATTTCTGAAAGGCATCTGGTAGGGGAGGGCTCAGAAGGTGAGGCAGAGAGGTAGGGTTACTGACCAGAGAGAGAAGCTGACTGCAGTAAACGTGGAGATCTGACAATTGTGGGCCATCAGTGGTGGGCTACTGTGAGAGTGAAGAAAAATGGCTGTTAGAAGAAAGATTTTTCAACTTTTAAAGGAGAAGTAAATTGGATTAACAGGTGATTGTGGTCACCTTGTAAAGAAATCCATCACTGGATTTCATCTGTGTCGTTTGCATCTGTAACTGTCCTTAAATAGAAGTTACTTCTACCCTGAAGGGTGGTAAGAGAAGGGAGCTTCTCTCTTAGTAGGAAGGAGACAAGAGCTTACTTGATTAGGGATTTGCAAATGGAGTGTGATTGCAAATCATTGAAGATAATGAGAGTAAAAATTTACATGTTAATACCAAAATTAGTAACATTAGGAAATACAGTAAGTGAGAGAGAAAGATTCTGTGAGAATTTTGAACCAGGAGCCCTGAGAGCTCTTCCCAGTGGGTTACTGTGTGGCACCGGAAGAATTTGTATGAGCAGTGAGAAATCACAGCTCCATGTTGGTTGCTGAAAACGGGTCTCAGCAGATCAGCTCTGAGGTTGTGGCTCTGCAACTTGCAAGGCTGCAGCAATCCACACAGGACTGGGCTTTTGTTCTTTTTCAGAAAACAGGTGCTTTCCAGAACAGTTTTGGAGCTTTGAACAGAGTGATCCTGCAGAGATTGTGGAAATACAGGGTTTTTTTCTATTGCCTAATACTTAGTTTCAGTTGCAAAATAGCTACTTAGTGTGTTTTCTCAGTATGTTCCTGAGACCTCATCTGTATGTCAGAATACTTACAACTGGGAAAAGATGTTATAATTCTACTACTCGCTGTTTGTAGAAAGGCTAGGAAGTACGGTTAAAATGCTTTGAGATTTGAGAATATTTTTCAGAACATTTTAAAACTGTTTGCTCCTATTTGTGGCAGAGACAAACGTGAGCTGAATTGATTTGTGCCATCACGATTGTTCTGCTTGATGTCCATGTCCTGTGTGACAGGCCTATACTCCTTAGGAGAGCAGCCTTTGGTGAAGGCTGTGTGGGATATATCTTGTGGGGCATGGGAAGCCTCAGCAATAATCCCATCTGGACTTTAGCTCTTCTATCCCAGCTTTCTAGCCTCTCTTTTCCCTTTCTTCTCTAAGGGAAAGAGCAGCCACTGTCAGAGCACAAAGAACATTTCTAGCATGCGCTTGGAGTCAGTGGGAAATGAATGGCCCAAACCTGCGACTTGGGCAGGGCTCTGTGTGTGTTGTAGATCTGCTGGGCTGGGTGAGGGATGCTCCCTCTTTTCTGGTTCTTCCTCTTCCCATGCTGCCCAGCAGCTGCAGGAGCTCAGGAGGGAAGGCTTTGGGCTACGGCCCCACAAGCAGAGCGGGCTGTGGACACGATGTAGACATGGGGCAGGAGGTCCCAGGGCATCTGCATGTGAGTACAGGTTACCAGCAGAGTGGTGAGGAGGTGGGACAAGGAGTCCCAAGTGGGAACTGCAGGCATAGGGGAGAAGGGTCAATTTTTCTAGAGCCTGGAGAGCAAGGAAGAGTTAAGGGGGGAAGAGAAAATAAGGCTCATTACACTTGTGGCGAGGGGAAAACCCTGGAGGGTGGAATGCAGGGTTTGGGCCAAGCCAGAGTGTGAAGGACCTTGTGCATACATGTGTGTGGGTGGGATGGCTGAGGAAGCACAGGAAGGAGCCCCAACCAACCCTAGGAATAAAGGGAGAAGCCTGATTAAAAACCTAGCAGAAGGGCTGAGCTAAGGGTGTAGCTTGGCTGGAATGGGGCTGTGTATGTGTGTTGTTGTACATTATTAAACTGGGCCACAGAGAATAGCCAGAAAGGAAAGTGGAAAATGTACTTTATCTCTTGGATTCATGCAGGACATACTGAGACATGGTACATGTAAGCAGAAAACAGGAGGGTGGCAAAACAGAGTGATCTAGCCATGTCAACTTTTGTGTTTGCAAATGAGTAATAAACTTGGAGAAGGACTAATTAGATATGAAATTCATGTCAATATGAAATTTTCAGAGGCTGGCTATGATTGATTTTTTTTTTTTCCTAATCCAGTGACTTGAGAAACTGATCATGTTACTGTTAACCAGAAAGGTCCTTTGCTCCATGTCCCATTTTGAATGGCATTGTTACATTAATATCTACATTTTTTTTCTGCTAAGTTACTTTTTGATCTGCAGTTCTCCCTGCCTCTACTCCAGCCTTCCTATTTTTCCTTGTTTTCTATCAAAAATCCTTACAAAATCCTTGGCTTCAGCACCACACAATACTCCCCAGCCTTGTTTCAGCCAGGAACTTTAGCACTTGCTGTTCTCTGCCCATAATGAAGTTCACTTCCACAGCGTGAGAAGTCCCTGAAATTCACACAGGTCTGCAATGTCCTAATCTCACTGCCACACAGAGTTTGCAGTATTGCAAAGTCTGTTAGTTCAGGGTTTATCATAAAGGGACTTGTTTTTACCAAGAGGCAAGGCTACAATTTTTTGTTGTTGTTGCTTTCTCAAATACCAGATTATTCTTATTTAAATTAATTAACCTGGTATGTCTAAGTTCTCTTTTTAGGAGGTGTATATAGTTGGCTTATGGATCTTCTTTTAAAATTTAGATAATTTTATACTTTAAGAAATTAATTGTATAATCCTGTTTGTTTCTGTTTATTGTTGTTTCTTATACTGTTGCACATGTTGGCTTACTTTCTAACTTCCCAAAAAGAAAACTCATCTCAACCACTCTTACTGTGTAATCCTGAACTACTAGTTTGTCTATCAGTAGTTTTTTCAGAGTAGTAACATGCATCTGGGATATTCTCCCAGGTAATTAATGCTGTTTGCTCAGCTTGCACCTTCCACAAAAACAGGTCTGAATTAGAGAGCTTTGCAGTGTAACTGCTTGGCCAAAATGTTGTGCTTCTCTTGTCAATGGGTGGTGTAACTCTAAAGGTAGTTCTGTCTCCTGTCACACCTAAAAGGCTGAGAGGTACTGAAGGATATGGTGAAAAGCCATTCCAGGGAGTCTGTAATGGCTTCTCTGTGAGCATTGAGGGAAAAGGTGCCACAGAGCTCCTCCAGGCTCGCCCAATATTGAACACAGTGTATTCCTGTATGGATCTGGCAGTGAACTACTCCCATACAGTCTCTCTGTGATGAAGTAGTACTGTTTCAACTTACAAATTTTGGAGCATTGAGCAACCAAGCACGCAGACTACTGATGTAACTATCTGTACATTCAGAGCAGGCACAGCAAACTCTGATCCTAACCAGAGGTGGCAGACATTACTTTCTCCATGCCCTGAGTCACCCTTGTATTATCTGGATGACACCTGTGCTAACTTACTGTCACCTGACTCCATTCTTAGACAGGCACAGGGAATACGAACATGCTTATCAGCTGATATAAACTAGACTTACATCATCCAAATACTGACACAACACCAGACTCAAGCTGCTTTGTGTCCTGCTGGCCTCATGAGTGCCCTGAACAGAAAGGCAATCAAAAAAAGCCTTGCAGTACAGAAACAATGGGCCACTGACCAGACGATCTGCTTTCTTCTCTGAGAAAGGGGAGGTAGGAAGCACTTACGTGCTGCTTCCCTGTTCTCTCTCAATAATTAAGCAGCTGGTTTTATCCTGTGCTTGATTTTACTGTAAAGTGCATTCATGGCTGGCCTCTGCTGCCTGCAGTAACAAGCAGCAGTAGAATAAGCAGTGCATTGCTAACATAAGCATGTTTTATTTTTCTTTACAGGTAACTGTGCTGGTCCTTTTTGCCCTTGCGTTCTTAACGTGTGTTGTATTTCTGGTAGTCTACAAGGTTTACAAGTATGATCATACCTGTCCGGAAGGATTTGTTTTCAAGGTAAATTGCATACCCATTCTAGAAGAAAAGGAGAGTATGTAATATTCAGTGTTGTTCTATGCATAACCTTGATTAAGTCATGCTGTACCACACAGAATTTTGTGCTTTTCTTCATAGCTTAGTGTGCTTCCTGCTATGTATGTTTCTTAATTTATAATTGAAGTTGTACTATTGCATAGTTTTCATAATGTTGTTATTTTGCTAATGCTTTAAACATTGAAAATATAGCAGAAGTCCAAACACTGGTGTCCTTCAGACTTACTTCATCTGCAGTTGTCCAGACAAAGCCCTCATTTACTGGTCATATGGTTTAATGTTGAATGTTCCTCCAAATTACTGTCTTGGGAAATAAGAGAATGATAAAACCTGGAGAAAAAAAATTCTGGAATATGTGTCAAACAGAAGAGTGATGTTCCCATTAAGAGTAATAGAGTTACCTTAGGGATATTTCTGTAGGAAGAACTTCTTGTTCTAGAACAGTGACCTCTGAGCCCTGCTGCCACAGGCCAAAAGTATTGCCAAAAAGGGAAAACACATCTATTGGAAAAAACACGGGTTCTAACCAAAAGGGAGACTGGGCTCACTTCATTTATGTGAGATGGTAGTGCTGGCTCCTCAGCTATGACCTGGGCTGAAAGTCAGAAAAGTAACATTGATTTCTCAGCTGTAAATTTAGTAGGGTTGAACTTGGCTATAATTAGATAAAGAAAGTAGCAGTGATGATGGCAGCCTTGCCTCTAATTTTTTAGTAATATTTAGTCACATAATGAATCTTACAAGAACGTAGTCCAAAATTATAATCAGGGATGCTTTGCTGGATTAATTTTGCTTGAAGCATTCAGTTGGTTACTACTTTCCCTTGGTTCAAGAGCAAAAGATACTGTGGTTAGAATATTTGGCTGTAACTCAGGAGATCCAGCTTTTGGTTCTGCTGTTGGTTTTTTGTGTTAGGCAATGAAACCCTTCTGTGCTCATGTCTCATGGGAAAATAGCCCTCTTTTTTTTTTTTCCCCCCTAAGCTTTCTCTTGGCATTGAGCGATTTGGAATATGGACTGTATGTCCTTACCAAACCTGTCTTGATGTGATCCTGACTTGACAGGAACAGCCAGTTATGTGCTCCTATTTAAGTCTGTCACAGTCTCCTGCTTCTGGTTCCGTTCATACTGTGTTGACCCCTCCTTTGAGTTGCAGCTTTCTGGCTTCTTTTGGTATTTCTGCCAAGTGTTACAAATGTTAAAGGGAAGAACAGTTCCTTAGCTCTGTTTTAGTTACAGTGTGACCAGAGTCTGATTGTTTCTCTCCTTAAGGTCCTGTGTTTTGGACAGAAGTTAGGCACAATATCCCACAGCACGTGCTCCGTTTTTAAGGTGCAGCACATACACAGTGCTGTGACAGGGTTACTCTCCCTGTGGTTTTTCGAAGGCTGTTTATAGCTGTTTGATTGCATGCCAGGAGACACAGCATTTTTGGTCATGTAACTCTTTTAATTAAAAGAGTTTTACAGGATAAACATATTGGCAAATGACACAAGGCCTGACACTACCAATGCTGAAATGAATTTGTATTTGTTTGCCTGTGCATCTTTTCTGGGGAGAGTCCATGACAGGTCATGGCATAGCTTGTCCTAGGAGACATGAAGTGTGTCACCTTGTGAGCAGTGTCTCAGTGGACTGGCTTCATGCTTAGGTGGACTCGACAACATTCTCTGGCCTGGATGTCCCCAGGTTTCAGATGCTGATGTGATTTCCTCATTAAGGGCAAAGGTGTCCCTGCCTCAGGAAGCCTAGTTCTGTAGGAATCTCTGCATTAAGGCTGAGCTACCGCAGCTCTGAGTCAGACTCACTTTTGTCTGCTTTGATGCTCTCATACATGGAGCGGTTCCAAACATTCATGCTGTCTTACGCCTCCAGGCCTTGAAGGTGTGCTTAAAAAGGTGCTCATCTTCCTTTTTACAGCAATCTTAACCTGCTCCAACCTTAATTCTGTGCTTGCTTAAGCTTTCTGAGAAAGCCCTAGTACTGCTGCTGTGCAGATTGCTCCTCTGAGCACTCGTCACTGCCTCTTGGCGAGACTCAAAACCTGAGTGCACTTACATCCTGGAGGAATTTTTCCAGGGCTTCAGTACGTTCTGTACCATATCTGTTACCCTTTAGCTTTTTCTGCCAAAGCACCTGCATTCTGTCAGATTCATGGACAGTACTATGAAGTCATTTTGGTGCACTGGGGACTACACCTTCAGCTATTAAATTGGGAATTACTGACCCAGCAAAGTTAACATGACAGAAGATACTATTTTTAAGTGAATACCACTGGGGTCTTCCATGTCAAAGGAACAAAAGAAGTCATCTTAATTCAGCCAGATACATATTGGCAGCCAGGGTTTTCTCTGGCATCAAAGGCCTTAACCCATAACTAATTTCTGAAATTGAAGGACTATAAAAGAACAGACTGGCAACTCACTCTGGAGCATCCCACTTTCTCCTCATGGCCTTCTTACTTCTCTCACCTGGCAACCACAGAAACAAAAAGGATGGCGAGAAATGTTTTACATAGCTCAAAGTCTCAGGCAAGTGGCAGGATAACAATCAGCAGCAGTTCCCATCGCTTAGTCCCTGAGTGCTGAATGGCTTGGTTTGATTGGGAACTAAGCAAAAGGGCTGTCCTTGGGCAGAACACAAGGGGCAATGAGTAAAAAGTGAGGTTTTCCCATCTTTTTTAGAAGCCTGAAATCTCAGAAGCAAAACTGCAGTCAAGATGGAAACTGCTGTGTGTTTCTTTAGGCTCTTGTGTCAGATGTTGTGCATGTTTGTGACTACAAAAAAAACCAAATCCCACTACCAAAAAACCATTACTGAGTAATTTTTGCCTGTTACAAAGCAAAGGCAACAAAAGATTCTGTGGCATTTTTTAGACTGTCAATAATCTTGGCTTGTCTTCAGCTCTGATAATTATACTTGCTTGAATTTCCTTGGCAGATTTCATTAGCTCAAAGGATTGTGTTCCTTCCCCCATTTTAAATATTTAGAATTGTGACTACATCCCATGACTGGGTGAAGTAATCACTACAAATATGTCTATGTACTTTTTAGTCATTTATCACATCAGCTGTAGTGTCAGTTATCCCAGATGAAGCATGGGTAATGCTTTCAGAAGATGGCATGGTGATGTAATGGGCACGTGAATCAAATAACCTGATTCCAGACTCCTGGATTACATTTTTATAAATCTAGGTCCCAGTCTTGCAGCTGGCCTATACAACAGCTATGACCATGGGAAAACCTCTGTTAAGTTAAACAGTGCTGAATGGGCACAGGTGCTGCTTAGTCAGGGTTAAATCCTCTCTGCTTTGTTGTGCTGCTTCAACAAAACCATGAGGGAAGGTTTGGCTCAGCTGCTGCCTTGACAAAAGATAACAAATAAAGGGAACCTGGGCCGATGTGGTAACTTGGGGCACTATTGCAAGTTTGACACACTTCAAGGCTTCTGTCAGACCGGCAGGTTCAAGCCTGTGAGGTGTTGACTCCGTGGGAGGGCTGTTAGTTTTGTGACAGCGAGGCTTCTTTGAGCCATCAAATGTGGCGTGTGATTGAATTCCCCAGGGGCAGGCAGGTTCGTGAGACTACCCGTGGGCCTGTTGTTTTGGCAAGTCTTCCTTTCTTCTCTCATACCCTTTGATGCCTTCTTTTTCACACTAACATTTTTAGGATGCAAAATTTGTATTAAGCCAAGACTGCTACATCTTCCTCCATTTTGTGCTGTATGATTTTAACCCTCTGAAACTGTTGTTATTGGTGCTTATTTATGCCACTTTTTTTTTTTTGTGGACAAGGACAAAAGTAAACTCCAAGTAAATGTGGACACAGTTGAGGTATCATCTGGTCCTAAAACCCATGGAATTTTTGCATGTGTTTTTGTGCTAAGAAATTTCCAGTATTAAATTTAATTTGCTGAGCAGTAGAAGAACAGGAGCAGTTCAGATTTATTGTGCTGTGTATTATAAATTTTAGTCCTCTGGTGCTGGAAGCAGAAAGACTGAACAGCCTATTTCTTTTTAAAACAGCCAGAGTAGAAACAATTAAACTTACTTTTCCTCAAGCTGCAGCTACTCAAAGCTTACAGAGGGTCAATTCACTTGTTCAGGTGTCCCCACACACTGAGGTATCAAGCAAGGCTGCCTGGACTGTCCAGTGTGGACCTGCAGAGAGACCCCATGACCTTCTGGGGCAAAACCTGGGGTGTCACAGTGTACGTCCAAGTATTTTTTCCTTCAGTGCAACCAGCTGCTCTGTAGGCTTTTACTGCACCATTGCTGGAACAACATAGCTGAACCATTGCTAGATACCTGGAACAAACATGCTGCACAGGCCCATTCACTTTGGGTTTTAAGATGACAGTAAAATTTGGATGATCTTACTAAGTATTTAACTCTCTAAATCACCTATTGCACTTTCCGAAGCTTTGAGCATCCAGCAGGTTCTATGCAGTGCTCTTGCACTCTTGGGAAGTGAAATAGTGTAGTCCCACACTTACTTTTTTTAAAAGCCTGCTGCTGGCTACAACTTTCTGATGATGAGTGAAGTATTTTGTATGTTTGTACACACTTGCACATACGCTTGGCCACCCCCAATGTTTTCCCTGTGTGTCTTAGTTCCTGGGCTGTAAAAGTACTCATACCTTGGCACCAATATATCTGTATTAATTTCCATCCCTCAGACTGCAAACACCATAGTAAATTGCCTGAAGTTAATCTAATGGTAGGATACAGACAGCTGTAGTTGTAAACCAAACAGTTGGAACTAAGTGGGCAGGAAAGAACAGTGAAATATGGCTGGAACTAGAGACTGAAAACTTAAAAAAATAATTTTAGGCAAGCATGTTTCTTGTACATTAATTATTCTGGCATATAAACCCAGATTGGTCTTCCTGGCAAACGCACAAGTAGTTTAAGGATTGCAGGGAAGAACATTTTGAACACAGTAGGACAACACTGTAGTTAATTGCTGTATGTTGCATCTCGACTTGCAGAATATGACTGTTGGCTTGGACTGAAAGGAAAAGGAGAAAAAGAAACCCCTAATCTGCTTTTGGTGTGTGTGTGGCTGTATCTGTAATCTAAGAGATGGATTTTCTTTTCAGAATAATCAGTGCATTCCAGCTGGGTTGGAAAACTACTACTCTGAACAAGACTCCAGCACTCGAGGGAAATTTTACACAGTCATAAACCACTACAACCTGGCCAAACAAACCATCACACGCTCTGTGTCCCCGTGGATGACAGTACTGTCAGAAGAGAAACTGTCTGAACAGGAGACTGAAGCTGCTGAGAAATCAGCTTAGTATGATAAGCTAATTATTTAAAATATGTCATTTGAAGGTAACTAAGGGACTTCAAGGAACTTTTCATTGAATATAATTATGGATAAGTTAGAGGTTACTCATGTTTATGGTGCAATTGCTTCTGTTTGCTGATACTGCTTTGCAAAAAAAAAAAAACAAAAACCAAAAACCAAAATAAAAACTTGCTGCAGAACATTCATGGGCATAACCCCAGGTGCATATCAGCATTGCTGTAGAGCTTTGACACCATTTTCAATGTTAAAAAAAAATCCAATGTTAGATAATGTTCTTGCAGTTTATTGGATACTGATAGATTTTACCACTGGATTTTCAGGGCTTGGACCTTAGATAAATAATGTGTTCTGTTGTCTGAGCAGATACTTAATAAATTAAGTTTTTTAATTCCTTGTCATTTTGCAAACTGAAACACCCCAGCCATAACTAGAGTGATCTCTTGTTTAGCTGAAAGCTGTAAGTAATCTTTAGTTTGGGCTCAAGCAAGAATGATAGTCAGCACCAATGTCGGGGGCGTAATGTAATGACTTGTATGGAGAAAGAAACTGTCAGGTTGCATTTTTCCTTACATTTTCTTTACTGTTGTTTATTTGTAAGTGATAATGAAGTTTTCTGCAACAAGGCATGCTTAATGTTTTCTTATTGCTGTCAACAGGATTTAACTGCATTTCCACTGTGGCTTTAGCATCTTGGTAAGGATGTGCACTGAAACACAAACTAGATAGACATTATGGAAAAACACAGACAGTTTTAGTGGTGGGTGTTCAGAATAGTGTAAAGACTATACACTTCAGGATGTTCTAATGAGAAATGACATCTGATGGTCTTTTGATCATACTTTAAGAGTACATGTAGTCTACTATGTCATTTGTTGCATACAGCTGAGGGAGTAATATGTCTAAATTTTCTCTTGTATTACATTCACATTTTCCCTTTTTATTAATTAGAAAGAGCTTTCTGTTTATGTATGGTTTGCAGTTTGATACTTTTTAAAACACAGAGCATCACAAGTAAAACAGTAGCATATTAGATACCACAACTGGCTGTTTTAAAGCTACATGTGAAACAGAGTGAAGAATAGAACTGTTTGTGTATGGCTTGGGAGGGAAAAAGACGTAGAAGAACATAGTGTTGTGGATGCACGTTAAAGTTCCATTGTAATTACAAACTTACCTATTCTTTGTGTGAAATCATGTTTTCATTTTTATTATAAATCTTAAATATACATTACAAAAAGACATCTTATTAATTTAACATACAAAATAAGTGTGTGAATCATCTGGGCAAGCAAGTTGCCTTTTTATTCATGTTACTTTAATGGGACAAGGGTTAGTGGATATGTCAAAAGTTCCTTTTTTTTGGTAGAGTCTATTAAAAAACTGAAGGGGAAACATCAGTATGGGCTGTTTCTCAATAAACATGGTCAGCTCTACTTCTGTTTTTCTCAGCAGAATTGCTTTATCAAAGCCTTTCATCCCAATACAGTAAAAATAACCATGAGTCAGTGCTCTAGGCTTGATACAAAATGTTCATCACACAGTGCAGCTGTAAAAGGCTGTTTATTAAGTCATCATGGTATGTGGAATGCATCAAAAGCAATAAATCTTGTGCCAATTTTTTCTTTGCCTTTAAAAATACCAATCTTAGGTTAAGATTTTCAACACATACCATGTTTGTAATTTTTAACAGGCATCTGCTTTATTGACTGTAATTAATTCACATGTAACTTTTGACATTTTCACTCTGCAGAGTAAAGAATAAGAATGATGCTGCTTGTTGCATATAATGTATAGAAATATACATTTCAGAAGAGATAATGAAAACACATTTCATATCAACATATTTACAGAGGACATTCAGATTTTACAGAATGGAAAGATCTGTTCCCCAAGACAGTCCTACATAGAAATGATTCATGATACATCTCCTCCCCTTAAATTTAGGATAATAAAAATTTTAATGCACAAGTAAATACTCATGAGAAACAACTTTTTTTTCTCCTCATAACAACAAATAATAAAAATCAGTAAGCCTTAGATCTAGGAGAAAGAGATTGCTTATGCTTCTTGAAGTCAAAACCATTTTTCCTCTGATTTAACAGGAGGGAGTTTATTGATTCTTAGCTACACTTGGTTGTTTGAGACTTTTAAGTTAACAAATTGCCCCAGTTTTAGTACTTTGAAGAGTTTGACTTTAATACTGTCTCTTCTTTGGCTTTGTTCCAGCATCCCAGAACATGTTTCACTGCACAATCTGTGTTGTATTCTCTCTTTTCACCTAGACGTAAAGCTCTTTAGTTCACTCCTTATCATTATTGCTATTATTAAATCAAGCTGATTTCTGAGTCAAGTAGTTTCAGAGGATTAGAAGTAGAGGTCATACATGTGCAAAGTGATCACTGTGTACTTAAGTGGTAAATAAACACCTGAGACAGTGTAGATGCTCTTGCACAGTAACCATTTTCTCTTGCTCTGGCATGGGAGCTGGACTTTCAACATCACAGATGGGTGGCTGTGACAAAACTAGTGTTATTTTTTTTTTCTTCCTCTAGCTCTGCTCCAGCTTGTAGCTTTCTTCCCAGCTCTTTCAAAGAGTGTTCTTTGAAGGATTAAGTGTGGCTTTATGTTTGACAGTGGGATTTAAAATGAATGCAATCAGGTCTCTCTGCACTAATGGATACATGTACATCCTTATTTATTGGAAAATATTTCCATTATAGAGGTATGAAAAAAGCATAAAATACATAGGTATGCTGTATACTCTGCTACATTGAAAAAAAAAAGTCAAAAGTTTTACAAACAAAGCATGTAGACAGTAGTATGTTTAATTAATTATCATACCAGTCCAGGAAAAGCAAGGAAAATGAACACATCACAAGGAAGAACAGGATCCATACTCTAAATCCAGCATTGTTTTTGATGGCCTGTGAAGAAAAGGTTATCCCTGTTACCATCACCAGTAAACACACAATTTCAACAATGGCAACCCAGGATGCCTGTTAGTGTCATCACCCTTCCCTCCCACGAAAGAAGTAACATAATTTTCCCTTAACTTAGGTGCATACAGGTCAGGTAGGCTGTACCGTTTTAGATTTGTCAAACTGAAGTCCACTCAGAATCTTCAAATCAGGCATTTTTTTAAAAGAAATTAAAATCCCGAGATCCCATGCAAAGGAACGCAAAACATTTAAGAGCTACATGAAAAAGTACATGCTTCAAGGTTAGTTTCAAGTTCCAAAAGTGAAATTCCATGAGTAGAAGTAATCAGGCCTTCATCTTTCTAATAAACATCTGACTTAAACAAATGAAAACCCAACAAAACCAAACAAATTCCCCTGATGCCTATGGAGGTTGATTTAGCACAGTGAGTCACATATTTCAGTCTCATTGCAAGTATTTTTCTAGGATTCTCCTTCCCAAAACTGAGACCAGCATATACCACAGGACTTGGTTTTTGCTCTCATTTTTCAGATTTACAGATGGAAGACTCTTTATTTTACATGATATAAACCTTAATATGAGTGACAAAATTCTGTAGTTAGTACCTTTCTGTACTGTTTCTTAATGTGGCTTAGGAAACTTCAGTTTAGGAAATTTCAGTTACAGAAAGAAAACTTCCCTTCCTTCTAATTAGCAAGACAGTGGAAGAGATTTGTTTGCTAGGAACTCTGAGAAGCTGTTCAGGGTGGTAAAGAGTCTCTTCTGCTAATGCTCAGCATTTAACTCTAGTTTCAACCATTTCAGCACTGTCTCTTATTCATAGTCTGCAATTTCTGCCCCCTCTCCACTTTTTCCTTTTTTTTAAACCAACTTCACAGGTGCTTAATGCAAGCCAGGTGACCTTGATGTTTAAAAGCTGATGAGGCCAAGTAGATTTCTGCAGACCTGTATAGCTATTCAGATCGTGGTTAGCAAGTGAGAACCTCAGCTAACTTGTACAGTTTTCCCAAACCCAAGTCCTACTCCAACACCGACTGCACTGGTCCTATGTGTGGGAGCTCTCATGTGCTGTTTAAAGCAACACTTGGGGAAAAACAAAGCTAAGAGAAACAAGGGAGTTTAAAACACAACTTTGAGACATTACCTCTCTTATGTCTTCATTGCCTTCTTTGATATTCTCTGTTGCACCCACAACTAATTGATGGATATTGTCAATATCAGTTTCCTGTTTAAAAAAAATTGAGAAACAGTAATGAATGTTAGGAAAAAAAACACTTCCAAGATCTTGGGGAACAAGCAGAACTCTAAAATAAAATAAAATTTGGTATTACTAACATCTTTGTTTCATTGATGCAAAGGTATAGAGTAATTAGAATTAAGTTGTAATTTCTTTATCTGTGCTTTTATGAGCCTGAATGGAGACCACTAAGATCAGTAGGGAGTCTCCCATTTATCCAGAATCAAATCTAACCTGTCTGATATTTCCCAGCTCTTTTGGAAGAGGTGCCAGCATTTCCAAAAAGGATGCCATTAAATAATACATTTAACAGGACACCGGTTCTGAGGTAGAGGGATCATTCTAAAACACTCCCAGTACATACTAATAAGTAACAACAGTAAATACGTTGATTTTGAATTTGAAAAACAAACACGAATCTTTTCCTTCACATTTGAGTCAAAGATTCATTAATCTGATATTTACACATTGCATGCAACCAAGACCAAAATGCCCCCAAGAAAATCTTCAAGCTGTATTTGCTACTGCAGTATTAAAATATACTAACCTGTTGCAAGACTTTCTCAGTGAATATCTCTTGTAATCTGGAGATTTCCACCACTTTTCCTTCAATTTGTCTTGACAAAGAACAGAAATACTCCATTAGAAACTAAGTGCAAATGTGTCTTGCCGCTGCATACTCAGACTCTCCAGCCTGGAAAGCGGCTGTTCAGGAGGCCACTGTTTTGTCAGCTGTCACTGGGGCAGCAGTAGCCTGTGATCAGGGCTTGGACAGTTCCCGGCTGGAAGTCAACCAGTCCACAGAGAAGCCCTGGGAAAGCACCACGTGGCAGCACTCAGCGAGCTGCCTTCACTGCCAAGGTTTCACCTCTCTGCTTTCATCTCCTGTAACAACATCCATGGTGGGCCCTAAGCAGTTGATTTTGACATAGGCTCTCTATATGCTACTGTGGTGTGTGGACTTCACCTTGCCTAGGACTAATAATTCAAAAGTCAGTTTCTAGCTTGAGTAGCTGTTCAGGTGTCCTGCACAGCAGGGGAGAGTGAACAGCACTGCCGCTACACACACACACAGGTCTCCACACAAGGTCAGCGATGGCAGCTCCCCCACTGCTGTCTCTGTATGCAGCGGACAACAGGATATGAATGGAAAACTTAGTATTTTAAAATTTGGGGAAGGGAGAAAGTAAACCTTCCAAATTTAACCAGTACTATTCTGGATAGTTTGTGTGATCCTCAGAACCATTCTTTACACTGTGGAACAGCACATGGTTCCTTTCCTGGGCACTCCTGTTTCACCCCACACCACTCCAGTTGGTTCAGGCAGGTGTCCTGCAGCCAGTACACTCTGCAGGTGTTGTCCAGGTCATGGGACCAACACGTGCCCCAGTCTGCTGAGTAACAGAAAATTGTACCTGACTTCATCGAAGAGATTGTTCATTTCACCAACAAGTCTCTGGTTCTCCTGTTCGAACTGGAAAAAGGGAGGAAATTACATACATGAGTTCACATGCCTGGACTCAGGGACCTTTGTTAAGGTCCACTGCGATCAACCAACTCCCGTTCTTCCTTGCCATCCATTAAAGTATGTCTCAACCAAAACAAAGTTACTCAAGTTACTTCACAGTAAGGAAGAAGTGGATGAATCTGTCCTTTTTATATTATTTTAGAAATTTGAGTGGAGAAAGCTTTCATGCTTGTGAAAGCATGTGATTCTCGTGCCATTTCTGTACTGTCCTTCTCATTCACATAGTGCCCATGGAATGAAGCATAGGAGCCTTTAGATTTTGCTCCAATACGAAAAACTTCTAACATCTAGTACTTCATATTTTACAAATGCATTGACTTTAATTATTCCAGAAGAGCGCTTCCATTTAAAATTCATGAGTAATCAATAAAACATTTAAATATATTGTTAGCACTGCATTGTCAAATACAGTCATAAATAGAAGGCTTTATACAGGAAAATAAGCTTTGACTTTTCAAGTGTATCTGACTGTCCAGTAATTTGGGACTCATTATAGAACAAGTGACCATGCAGCAGGTATGACACAATTTGCAGAAACAAAATCTGTAGAGCCAAAATACTGGAGAGAAGGATATCCCATGTCACAGTGGAGCTTGTTAGAAACCACGTGATGAGGGCTGTTTTAGCATGAGCTGACACTTTCATTTCAAGGTGCCTGTATGGAGTTTGGACTTGGGGTCTGAAAGCTGAGGGAGGCCTGCAGCTTGTGCTCCCTGCCCACAGCCACTCTTGGGAGCTCTGTGGCCTGTTCCAACCAAAAGAGTCTTGCCATCAGAGCAATTCCTATCAGAAGGGTCATAGGCCCAATTTTGGAGGGGGGTGGGGAAGCTTATTCAAGATATTCTAGCAGTTCTCTAGGTGGACCTTTGTGGTTTGGACACAACTGACCAGGTTTCTGCACTTTTCTCACAAAGCTGGGAAAGGCCTGGTCTATGCAGTTATATAGAAAGAGCACACAGGATACACATTTCTGCTGGAAACATTACCTGCTACGTGCCTCTGGCAAACCCAAGTGATACATGCTGCAGCGTGAGTGCCAGAAAGCAGGATTCAGAATGCAAAGACTTGGACACTGGAGCTGTTCAAGACAGCAAGCCCTGTTCCAGTTCACTTAATCTCCCCATTTTGAACTAGCCTACGTAACACACTGGGACTTCGGCATAATTCAATCACATTGCAGTTTCATTATCCGTGAAAGTGCACAAGTCCTCTCAGCCACCTGGCAAGGACTCATTATCCTTCTGAAGGAGGAGCAGTGTGTTGTCAAAGATGGAAATGCCAACAGAGCAGCACTGCTTACAGCTCTGACCTGGTTTTCAGTTGGTGCAACACGAATTGCTCACTATCTGAGCACATACCCAATGATTAAGCTGGCAAGAAAAGGAGGCACTGCCAAAAGACACTAGGGATTTGAAAAATACTGTCCTGGACAAAAAGCAAAAGAAGGAACGAGGGGGAAAAGGTCTGAATCCCAAAGCATTATGGTTACAGCACGGGTTGTGTTAGAACAGTGAAAGGCAAATGGGCACTTTGCAGTGCTGCTGAAATAGCTGAAAATGAGGGACTTGATACTTCAAAGTGGTTTAAACAACAACACAGTCATGAAGATGCAAAATGAAAATTAGTGGCTATGACAGACATTTCACCTGATCCCTCACTCCTCTCACAGAGCCATTCTGTAGGAGTATATACATTTACACAGCCACATTTCCTGAGCTCTTTGGCTCCCCACTGTGACACCCCCACCATGTCCCAATTGTGCCACTAGATCTCCATCCCAGGTCTTTTTAAGATCTTCCTCATACAGCTTGTGCAACACCTTGTATGTGTTGCTTCAGATGCTGATGTCGACATCCCCTGAAATGATCCAGAACGTTCCAGCTGAAACTTCTACCATATCAAATACTAAGACAGAGAAGAATGGAGTGTGCATACTACTGAGGGTGCAAATGATCTAGTGAAAATCATTTGTGAAAATGATTCAATGCAGCCACAGGAATTTGTTCTGCTCCTCTCTCTCCCTATGTACATAGTCCTAAGCAAGTGCTGCTGCTTGTCTGATTTCACAGTATTTTAGCTCACTAACCACTTCTTCCTCCTGAGTTTTCTGATAGATAGTAAACTAAATCCCACCACAGGACCAGTCGAGATAGGACTGGCTTAAGGGAGAGTAGAGAGCAGGAGCTGAGCAAGGCTTCTGCACTGCCACAGAGCAACCCAGAAAAGAAATTGAGAAAAAGCAAGGCACCTTTCACAGCCTTCACCTTTATTCCCTCCCTCACCCCCCACACCACTGCCACTTGTTCCCCACACTTTCTGCTGTAACCTTTTTCATCTTGCTTCAGGCCCATCAGAGCCTCAGAGAAACAGTAGCTGACTCTCTGTAAGCAGCATATTAAATGTCAAGCTGCATGACTTCAGGTGAAGTTGTTACTGTTAAAAATCAGAAATTTGCAGATTTAATCTCACAGAAGCGAGTGTAAGATGACTGGTATGTGTTTGAAGAAGGGTAACAGTGAATCTCACAGAAAAAGGTTTAGTCTTCTGACATGAGCAATTTATGTCATGAAGAATAAAGAAAAAATTACTTTTTATTTCTTTTAACATACAGATTTCTGTTTCTACTGGAGGTTCACTGTCTACCTGATTGGCAAGAACAGCTTTCTCTCCTCAGTTAAAGGATTCCAGAGAGTCCAACAGGAGGATTATTGGGCACTATCACCTTCTCTGTGGAGTAGAGGCCTCAGGGAAGCACCCATGAGCTGGCAGAGAATGGAGCAACATACTGCATAGTTCCCTGAAGTTCCACTATTTCCACTCTAAAGATCCAGTGGTTTTATTAAATAAGAAAATACCACTGTTGCAAGTCACTGCTGTCTGTAGTGTCTCTTCCTACAAAGCAGAACATTTTTTAAAATATAATTGCCTAAAATACAGTGATATTTACTTCACAGTCACAAATGGCTAAAGGTGTTTCATCACTGCACTCCTTTACGTTCACACCACTGTATGTCTGGTTTTGGCGGAGTTACCTCACAACAAAGGCAAGGAACAGAGCAATGAAATAGAGCCATGAGATCTAGCACTGTGATGTCTGCTTGCTCCCTGAGTGACTAAGTGGAGCCACCATGCTGTAATTGTTTTTGTGACTTCTGTAAGGATAAGTATTTCTGTATAAATATTCAACATCAGAAATTCCCTACTTTGCTGCCTTAGTAAAACTGAAATGGCAACTAATTTAGAAGACAAATTTTTAATAAAGAAACAGTGAGTGATTTTAATCCCTTACAAATAGCACAAATCCACTTGAGAAAGTATTCTTTATAAAGTCCCTTTGATACTTAAAACCCTCCACTGGCACAGATTGCCTTTTAAACTGCTAAATGATCTTTGCAACTTGAAATCATGACTGAGGGAGTGCTTGGCACAGACAGCAGTTAAGATATGCTAAAACAGTCAACTGAACAAAGGGTTAGAGCACTGAACACATCATATACCAGTGCATCACAAAGGGATTTACATGATGGGAGCCTAAAACCAAGCTCTAGCAATCAGTATACCTCAACGATTATTGAAGTAGCTTCTTTTATGCCAGTGAAATAGTCTGTTACCAAAGTATAGTAAGAAAGTGACAAACTGCTTAATATATGGCTAAAAATCTAATGCATAAAATAAATAATCACGACTCCTTTTCGTTATCCCATGAAAGAAGTCATTAGATACGCTGTTCCTGAATTTAACACAAAATCAACCAACCAAAAACAGATGAAGTCAGAGAAAAGTAGGTATTTTCACAACTCTAAATAGCAGAGCCAGATTTTTTCACTCGATGCAACCACAAGACATCTGCTCACAACATTTATCAAAACCATTAATACACCTGTACTCAGTCATAAACTGAAATTTATTGTGCAAATCATGCAAAAGCATGCAAACATTTCAAACAATGTCAGACTCTCTCTTGAGGGTAAAATACCAATAGAAATTGCAGCTGCAGCAATATGATAGGGCTTTAATTAATTATTTTATCTACAGGAAAGATCACAAACCCATAATTGAGATTTCTTAAGTATCATTTAACAGACCAATTTAAAACCAAACACAGAAGTGTATACACTGCAACCCACCCTCCTTACAGAGCTGTTTATGATGGAAAAACCTTTGAGATAAAGTCCAACTATTAACCCAGGACCAAGGCCCCACTAAACCATATCCCTAAGTGCCATGTCTACATGTCTTTTAAATCCCTCCAGGGATGGTGACTCCACCACTTCCCTGGGCAGCCCGTGCCAGTGCTTGACAACCTTTTCAGTGAAGAAATTTTTCCTAAGATCCAATCTAAACTTCCCCTGGGACAACTTGAGTTCATTTCCTTTTGTCCTGTTGCTTATTACCTGGGAGAAGAGACTGACCCCCACCTGGCTACAACCTCCTCGAAGGCAGTTGTAGAGGGCAGTAACATCTCCTCTGAGCCTCCTTTTCTGCAGTCTAAACAATGCCAGCTCCCTCAGCCACTCACTGGAGGACTTGTGCTCCAGACCCTTCACCAGCTCCACTGCCTTTCTCTGGACATGCTGTAGCACCTCAGTGTCCTTCTTGCAGTGAAGGGCCCAAAACTGAATGCAGGATTCAAGGTCCTTTTCCAATGGGCAGCTTCCCAGTCACTCTTCCCCCCAGTCTGTAGCACTGCCTGGGGTTGTGAGCCAAGGGCAGGACCTGATGAACCTCATACAACTGACTTCAGCCCATTGATCCAGCCTGTCCCGATCCCCCCTGCAGACCCTTCCTACTCTCCAGTACATCAACACTCCTGCCCAACTTGGTGTCGTTTGAGAACTGACAGAGGGTGCACTCAATCCTCACGTCCAGGTAATTGATAAAGATATTAAACAGGAATGGCCTCAGTAGTGAGCCCTGGGGGACACCATTGGTGTCTGGCCACCACCTGGATTTAACTCAATTCATCACCACTCTCTTAGCCTGGACATCCAAACAGTTTTTACCCAGCAAACTGCACCTCTCCAAGCCATGAACAGCCAGTTTCTCCAGGAGAATGCTGTGGGAAATGATGTCAAAGGCTTTACTAAGGTCCAGGCAGATACATCCACTAGGCGCATTCGGTCACCTCATCACAGAAGTAGATCAAATTGGTGAATCAGGATCTGCCTTTCATGAATCCATGCTGTCTGGGCCTGATCCCCTGACTGTCCTGCCAGTGCTGTGTGATGTCACTCAAGATGATCTGCTCTATGACCTTCCCCTGACCAAGGTCAGGCTGACAAGGCTGTAGGTCCCCAGATCCTCCTTCCAGCCCCTCTGGGTTGATGGTGTAACATTTACTAACCTCCAGTCAACTCAGACCCCTCCAGTTATGCAGGACTGCTGGTAAATGATGCCGATAAGTGCCTCAGTGAGCACTTGAGCCAGTGTTCTCAGTACCCTTGGATGGATCCTATACAACCCCATGAACTTCTGTGTGTTTAAGTGGCAAAGCAGGTCAGTGATCATTTCCCCTTCATTTAGGGCGGTTTCATTCTGCTTCCCGTCCCTGTCTTTCAGCTCAGGGGCTGGATACCTGAGAACAGTTGGTCCTACTATTTAAGACTGGGGCAAAGAAGATATTAGGTACCTCAGCCTTGTCCTCAGCCTTTGTTACTGCTTCCCTCTGCATCCACTAAAGGATGGAGACTGTCCTGAGCCCTTCTTCTGTTGCCAATGTATTTCTAAAAACATTTTTTATTATCCTCTACTGCAGTAGCCAAATTAAGTTCTAGTTGGGCTTCGGCCCTTCTAATTTTCTCCCTGCATAACTTTAACCTCTTACTGCATAACCTAAAAAACCTGAGCAGTGAAAACAGCATCACACATTCAAATGCTCAAATTATACTCTAGTTACATCTACATTTACACCTTGGACAGATTTACCTGAAAATTAGAATAATGGATCTAGTGAATTTAAAGTCTTTTAGGAGTGAAATTACATAGAATTCAACTTTTACTAATAAAGGTCAACCCTTAGCTGTAGGTTTCCTCAAAAAGGCACTGAAAGAGCAGTTCTGCTGTGGAATAGTCACCAGATACATTCCTAGTGTTTGTAAATCAACTAATTATAGTGTTCTTAAAATAACAACCATAATAAAAAAATATCTGTTCACAGAGCAGTGGTTTGCTCAGCTCTGAACATTGTAAATATTGTGGCAACATTTACATTTGAAATCTGCTGGGCACACATACACAACTTATATTGCACAAATATACAACTCTGTTTGGTCTGACAACTTCAAAAATATGCGATCAAATCCAACAGTAAAACATCACCTGACAAGAAATGACCCTCACTGGGGAGGGCCAGGGGAAGGGTGTTGTAGTGGTACCTTCCCTTTGTATGCTTTTTTCAATTCTGGTTTTTTACTATCAGTACTTAACCCCAGTAAAGAGTGTTCATAGCAAAAACAAATTTTAAATGCAAATTCACACATGGAAATTTAAGAGCAAACTATGACATAAGAGCCATAATATTTCAGCATATTAATATATATATATTGCATTTCAAAGTATGTTATTTTTATTTGGGTAGGATTTTGATCTTCTGCTCCTCTAAAAAGACTAGTAAATTTGTCTCTCTTTCCCACAGAGCAGACTGATAAACATAAAGCTGAGATCTGAAGTTTTCAGCACAAGTCATTTTCATTTTAATCACGGCACTGACATAAAAGCACTGTTATATACTATAAATTTTCTTGAAAACTGTAGGCAGAACTGTGTAAGCTAAGAGTAAGGAAATATTATAGTCTATCTGAGCTAATTGTTTTTTAGTTTGGAGCATTACAGTTATTTTTATGCCCATTTTCACAGGTAGTTCAACTCCTTAAAGCACAAAAGATTAAATCAATGTAAAACCAGTAAAATAAATAATAAAAAAAAGGCATAGCACAGGAGAGCACTAAATGGGTAAAGAATAATAATAGATTTTTTTAAAATGTGTGTGTTGGTTCCCCTCTAGGAAGAGCTGGTTGAATGCCTAATAAGCAGTTTCGGATTGGAGATTTAGGAGTCCAGAAATCCTTCCAATCAGTAAACTATGAACATAGATTTTTCTCTTATCTGGGGCCTTACTTTGAAAAGTATAAAAGTATGATAGGATTTCATTAAAAAGAAATGTATTTATTCCCAGAGCACCATGACAAGGGATGTAACATGTTTAAAACTGAATTACAGTATGAGACCTACAAAACACAACCCTCATTTAGCAGTCAGTCAGAAGGCCCTGTCAGAGCCATCACCTTGGAAGCCTGGTTCCCCCTGTTCCTCTGGAAGCAAGGGGCCTAAGAGTATTGTGCCTAAAGACAGGAGAATTCTTTTTTAAAAAGAAAACAGAATGCAGGAGTAAGCCTTTAGATTTTAGACTGGCGCCCAAGAACAATGTGAGAGCATAGAGAGCAGCCTCTGAAGAACCTTTTCTCCTTAGAAAACCAAACCATAATTAGGTCCAACTTACTCATCTCTGACTGGAAGAGTGATGGATATCATGTCTGGGAACACTTTTAATCACTGCCAAGGAAGCTTCACAAACTCGTCCTGCAGCAGCCCTTTCCCTTAGTAAAGCTCACTCTTCTGAAATCTGCACAGCTACTGACTGAAATCAGTTTTGGTTTTATATAAACCCAAGGCAATATGTGCTTATGGAGAGAGGTTTTCTAAGAATTTTGAGCTATGCTCAAAATGATAAACTTTAGGAATATCGAAAAATCTGACAGGTTGTCAGCAATCATGCCCATGCCAGAAATTTTCTACTCTATCAGTTCAACTGTAAGCAGAATTGAATCAATCAATATATAAACATGCTGATAACATGGAAATGCAAAAAAGTAAAAATTCATTAAATTCTGTTGTGACAGACAGCTTGCAGCTATTCCTTCTAGGAAACGAAGCTGATTTTGATAACAAAAAAAATAAAAAGAAAGAAAATGAAATATAACCTCATAGTTATACTTAAATAGTACAACTATTTAAGTTGTGTTCCAAAAACAGTCTGAGAAAAAATGGACAACACTTTGTCCTTTCAGAAGTTTCACGATGCTTCTTCTGATGTTGCCTTGACTTCTATTGTTTCTTGACTAAAAAGAGCAACTAATACTTGCAATTTTAAAAAACAATTTTAATCTCAATTGTTGAAAATTCATTGTACTAATTTCATGTCTCCATGTAAGTATTTTGTAGCAATTTTAAATATTAGCTGCTACCAGAAGAATAAGGAAGACACATACAAAAGGTGTACCTTGTTATGGCATTATTCTGCATAAAATGAACATTAAAAATTAATTTGAGTGAATCTGTACCTTTTTTTAAAACATATGAATACAGTAGAAAATATAAAATGGACAGTAAGACAAAAGATAAACTTACCATTTGTATTTCTTCAGGTGACAGTTCATCTTCACCTTTGCCCTCCCCCCATAATCCAAGGTTACTTTGGGCATCAGGAAGATTTCTGTCTGTAAAAGAACCACCAAACACCTGAGAGAATACAGGGTGCTGAACAGTAAAGTGAAAATAATTTTTCAGCCATGTTAGAGTGCTGATGAAATTGTTCTCTCTCCTTTGTCATTAACTGAGATTCACCCTATATTTACACCACAAAATTACACTGATAAACTTCAACATCCGAACTGGGCCAAAAGTCTACATGCGTGTTTAATTTTGTGAACTACAAAACTAACATACTGACAGTGAAGGATGTAGTCACAATGCACAAAGAGTTTTTAGGGTACAAAATACTGTAGAAGTTGCCTTTTAACAGACAAAACCACACAATTTTCAAACTAATAGCCTATATGCAAACTATTATCTTCCAGTGAGACTTAACAGAACCACCAGCTACTCATTCCAAAAACTAAAAGCAGAATTTCAAAGATGTTTTGTGCAAAGTTCACAGGACAAACTCAATTTCCTCATGCTGTTCAAACTTCCTGTTACAGCTCAAATCTTGCACCACACCATGCAAGGGGTCTTCCTGCATCTAACAGGAATCAGCTCCAATCCCACAAATTAACCATAACACATCAAAGCTGCTTCATTCATTTCAGTCGTACTTCCCCTTTGATTAAAGCTAATCATCTGCATAAACCTTTGCAGGAGTCAGGCACAGATCTTGAACGGCTATTTCTGGGATATTCTTTTCTGGAAGATTTAATTTTAGGCTTAATTATATGCTTCTGATTATAGATGAAGTTAGAATGTGGAAGAAAAGAAACTATGCTAGAGGAATCTACTGTTTCTGAAGCTTTCTTAGCATCAGTGTTTAAAAGCCTCATGGTAAGACTGCACCCTTGAGAGGGCCTCTCTTCTCTCCACTGGCTGTGACAGTTTTACAAACTCAAAGGAGATTTGCACTACCCCACAATGGATCAACACTGAACCTGCTTTGTCTTATCAGATGCAGGTTACAAATTAAAATACAGAAAAATTTAGTTTTTACTTTTTCATACATTCCGGCTTCCTATTTATCCCAGTCAACTTTTCCATGCATTTATGAGTATTTTAATTTATTTTGTTATAACCTCCTAAACCTAATTTTTTTCAATTGCATAAGCAGCACTGATGCATCATCATTAAGATACTAACTTGTCTTGGGAAGCCTCTGAAAGGAGTAGTCCTATTTATAAACACATACATGAAAAGGCTTATAGGGAGAAGTTTAACCTTTTATCTTTCATAAAAGTATTTGTGAAAACTCTTGAATAACAAATATTGTAAAAGAGTATTGTTGTGCATGTCTCCTCTATAAATGGATTTATTTGGCTTCCCAACAACCAAACCAAGATGCACAAACAATGGCAATGCTACAAACGAGCAATGTGGATAAGGAATACTTTTTTTTTAAAAAATAAAACCCCAAAATAGATCAGTTCTTTCAAGTAATAAGAAATAAACCCAAGAACATCTTTAAAGATTGTTTACAAAATATTTAACTATTTTTTTCCATGGGGTATTATCAGTATTTCAAGTCTATTTCACAGAAACACAAAACTTACTTGTTTAGGTAATCAATGTATTTACATTTTATCAAAATTATAATACATTATATACCATATTCAAACAAAATAAGATAATTTGTTTATGGAGAAAAAAAAATCCTATTTTATCCCAGAGGAACCAATTATTTTCAGGCACTGTCAGCACTGTTAAAAAAATAGCACCTGTATCCAATGTGATTGCTAATAAGCAAATATGGTAAGAGGTGAGCAAGAAAGACGTATCTCCCCTGGGTTCCTCCTGTCACTGTGGTATGTTTTGGACTCTGCAGCTTTCATGCAGCGGATAATGCTTTTCTGCAACTCAGCTAGTGAAAGCCAAACTACATTTCTGTTTCAGAATGAGTAGTTAACTCACGATGGAGATACAAAATAATCATCCAATCCTCTGAAGCCTTTTCCACACTGAAAGGAGACAGCTGCTAAGCTTGCAGACCACTTCAAAAGCTACTCATTATTTACATTTATTTCCATAAACTGTCAAATTTGTAATATGCAAATAAATACTGCCAGCATATAAAAGCAATCTCCAGAGAGACTATTTTCCTACCATGAGGCATGTCCACTATAATTCTAATGTAAACAGGTGCTTTGCCTCAAAACAAAAGTAATCACATTTTGTTTCGGTTTCTGCCAAAAAAAACCAGACAAAACCCAAGTTGTGCTTCAGCACACCAAGTAGGACATTCAGCTGTTCATCATAATGTTCAAATTAAGGACAGGATGTCAAGCTGCTCTCAGAAGTATCTTTACAGAGAGATTTAATACAAGGTACCCAGGAATGCTGAAGATGGCTAATTTTTAAAAAAAAACTTATCACCATTCTCTAAACCACCAACATCCTGAGAATGAAATAGTTTATTTTTTAAATGTTATAATTTCTCCAGTTTTTCAACAGTTTGAAAAGTTACTTGGGAAAAAAAATAAAAATCAAAGGCTGTAAAATTTAAACTGAGCTTCTAGTTTCCTAGTCATCTCGTTCATGTTATTTTCATGCTTCAACAACCACCTACCAGCAAAGTCACGAGGCTGATTGCTATAAGCAGCAGCAACCAGCACTTACCCTTATGTGAGGAATCACAGGCTGTGTGCATTTATAAACTGTTTCAGACAGATTTGTTTTGATATACAAGTTCCATTATTTTCTTAAAGTCTAGTCAGCAATCCCTCCTAAGTACTGCATCAATATCACCTGTATGGCAGGATCCCTACTTTCTCATAAAAATTAAAGCATAAATGCATGAAGTGAAAACTGGAGTAATCAAAACTAACATGTAATAAACAAAGCTGCATTTCTATTTATTGCAGTGGTTTGCTGTGTCCAAGGCAACCAAAGAACAGTATTTTCCATGCTGTGGTGCAGATTTTTGATGCTTAAAATTGTAACAATGCTATGTGGTGGGAGCGCACACTTCCAGAGGTTGTGGGGACATTCGGGAACAAGGAAAGAGCACAAGGCAATGAAGATGCTACTGTGCTGCTGCTTCTCTGGTGGCACTAGCTCACAGCTGCAGAACACTGATAACATGTTATGGTGAAACTCATCTATATGTCTGTGCGCTGCATCACTTATGACAGACTATAAAAAGGTAGTAACCACTAGAAACGGCACATAATCAAAACTTGTACTTCTTACAATAAATTCAGTGTCAGGGGAAAAAAAAGGCATACTGACAGGGCTGCAGAAGTACAAACTGGTTAGGAAGATAAGCAATGACATATCAGAAAATAAAACCGTTCACACACTCTGTGATAATTTAGTATTAGAGTCTTCATCCAGAAGTGGAGTACCCACTTCACATGAATCCACTACTCTCTGTATGGTCCTGGAGTCACCAAGCAGAGGAACTTCACTCTTTTAATAAAAATCACTAAAGAAACAACAGCTGTTTATCAAAATAATATGGCCAACCATTGCATTTGTTCCATCTTGATGAACTATTGTCCCAATGTAACATCATTAAAAGAAAAAAATTCCTGCTGTAAATCACAGAGGACCTTGGTTTTCTCTAGACAGCTCAAGCAGAACTCAAGCCAGGGACAGCAACTCCAGAATCACAGAAACAGGACTCCTCTTTAGGCATGAAACCTGAAATGCTCTGCACAGTGATGGTACTCCAAAAGGCTCTCTGCTCCAAAGCTCTGCCAGCGTACACATCCCAGGACAGACTGAAATGGCTATGAGGACTTACATCCCTCAGCCTCAGAGGCAGGCCACCAAGGAATGAGAAACAATGCTCACAAATCCTGTCAAGACCTGCACCATTTGAAATGACCCCAGGGTCAGAGACACTGCTTTGGACTTCTGGTTATCTCCTGCCCACTGAAAGACGAGATGCACCCCTCTAGGCAGGGAAGCTCAATGCTGTGAAGAAATCCCCAAAACTACTGGATCTGATCAGCGAGTAACCTCCCCTCTGTGAGCGTACTCTACCTTCAAGCTCCTACTGTAGAAGTGTCCAACTCAAGGTCTCTGTGCTTAGAAACCAGAGAATGTTTCCAGAAAGTTGTTGACTTACTTTCTACTAACTTGCCATGAGTGAAAGAAATATGAAAAAAATCAGACACATTTCAGAAGATATGATATTGGTAAAAATAAATGAAAAGGAAAGAGTTCACATAGGGTTTGTTAAGAGGATGAGGAATTCAGCAAAACATAAGACTTGTTTAGCTGCCATGTCAAAAAGTTTGAGATTCTGCTTCCTCAGTCTTACAATAAGCTTCACAAAAGCCTGATCAGCTCAAGGAAGATGAATATAGAAAATATTCAAGTCACAGCAATTGGCCCTTCTAATGCAAAGGAAGTGCTGTTGACCAGAGAGACCTTGCCACAAAAAGTAAAATATAATCACATTTTATTCTTACCTTTACTTTCCTCAGCAGAAAGTTTTTCTTCAGAATCATCTAAAGGATTCAGTGAAGATTTTTCAGGGGAAAGAGGTGATTTGGACACATTGCTCTGCTCAGGTTCAAGCCTGGACCTAGAAGCACACGAGACTATAATTCAACTGATACTACACAGGTAAATTTCTCTAAAATGAGGACAACCACAGATTACTAAATTCAATACTTTAACTCTTGCAAACTTCACATTAAAGATACTGTAGTCAAGATACAAAATGTACTTAGTAACTTTCACTGAAATATTATTACAAAGGCAAAGAAAGCACAAACAGTATTTCTGGACAAAACGCATCACATGCTCAGAGTTGAGGAGAATATTGAAGGCTAGAGCATAAAAATACAGACATTTCATTAAACATCCTTTTAAAAACCCAGTATATTAAAATATTTATTAAAAAAACCTGAAAAATTGTACTGAAAAATTCTTTTTAGTAGCAACGGCGAACACTACTTCTTTATTTTTCGAGTAATAATTGTAATTTTAATTTATCTTTTCAATTATGATAGAGGAAAAGTAAGAAAATACAACAAAATTATCTTTTTTTACACTACATCTAAGTCCCTATTATGCAATTTTAGTATAAAGGCAATGCAAAATATGAGAAGCTTATTCTATGATTATATATTAAGTACTTGTCAAGTATGTTTCACAGCGGCACCAAAAAAAGATGAAAATTAGTGGCAACATTTTTTTCCAGTAAATTTCTGTGGTTTATTGTTGTCTACAATGAATTCTGTGACTGCTATATAGCAGATAGTTAAATGCTTAGCAATTATGCTGTTAGAGAAGGTAAAGAACAAAAAAAAACAAAAAGCAATGGGCTGAATCACCTGCTGTGCCACATTCATCACTTCCTCCTCTCTCAAATATAATCAACAGTTAATCTCATTATAATCTGCAATTCGCCCCTGTGCCTAACAGAAGGTGATGCATTTTGTGTTTCTTTCCTTCTTTGCATTGTCTAAATTCTAACCCATAATTAGAAAATTCTGAGGAAAACAGAATATAATGTATTAGTCATCACCAAGTGACTGTTGTTTAATAAGAAAAACCAGTAGCAGGGAACCTTAGTTATAAAATCTCTGCAAGTACTGGGCTCTTGGTAATTTTACAAAAAAGAAGAACTACTTCTCTCATCTTGACCCTCTCAAGTCCCAAATTTGCCTAATAATAAGGAAAAAAATACTTATCTAGATGTCTATGCGGTTCAAATAATAGTTCTGAGACTAATAAATTAAACACCAATTCCCCAGCTAACAAAACTATCAGCTTGATTTTAATAATTGCATACATAATTCACAAAATATTCTAGTGGGAAAAGAAGTTTAAAATTGAAACAAAATATAATCTTGAATATCAATAAACATAAAAATTGAACATCACAACCAAGTACCTTTACAGAAAAAAATGCTTGTGTTTCTATTTCTCAGCTTTTCTTTATGGGGAACTAGTCCTAACTGGCAGAACTTTTTAATCAAAAAATATGAGTTAATACATAAAGGCAACTTCTGTAAAAAAATTATAATACCCAGGCAATTTGTTGAAGAGCTTAGGATTGTTATCAGTATGAAAGGAAACATGATGAAATAAATTTCTACTGCAAACCTGTCTGATATGCACTTATTTTAAATTGACTAAACTGCAGGAAAGAAGAGCTGCACTAGAATTAATTTACTTCTGAAGAAACGTTTTCCTTTATTGTTTGTTGTCCTTACTTTGCACAGTGTGCTAATGTAGGAAACTTCCAATTTAAAATGAACAGTGTCTGGGATGCATTGTTTAAAGAATGCCTGGTTCCTTTAAGTGAAGGTATACATTCTTATCACTTAAAGTGTCTGCTGAAATCCTTGGGGAAATTACAAATTAACGATACTATTTTTCTTCAAGTCATAATAAAGATTGAGTTATGCCCTGTGATTTATTTAAATTGAATTTCAATTTAAATGACAATTTGGCCATTTTATCACATCTGCAATGCACACAGACTCCACCTGGTCAACATCTGTTTTCTAATTCTTACATTCACGAAGATAGGCAAAGAGGTACCCTCCAACCTTGCATAAAAGGAATGCAACTTCTGAGTTACTTCTTAATGCCTTATTGCTCTAGTTAAGTGGTATTCTAACTTTTGAAATAATGCATCAAATATGAGTTGCTTTCTCTGTTTAGTCATCTGAGAAATCCTAAACCTGGGATTTCACATGGAAACAATAACGTAAGAGTACAACAAACAGAAGAGCTGGTATATTTGTTAGCTGATGCTGTGACTGCAGGAACCATACTATCTTTCTTTGAAGTTCTTTCATGTGAATGATACTGATGAGGTTATGTATTTTTACACATGAAAAATATCACAGAGTTTGTTTCTGTATGCTTTTTTTCTGAAAAGTTATGAGATTTACAAAAATACTGATGCCTTACTTTCCTCTCATTACTTCTTTCCAAATTTCAGAATTGATACGACATATTTTGTTTTCTTGGTTTTGACTTGTACTACTATTTACATCTTAGGAGGATATACTTGAGTGAATATAATTGTGCTTAATCATGCTGAATCATTCTGAATAAAATATACTTATGGACTTTTGAAAACACCTCTCTGCTTTCAGTGTAACTATAACTGATCAAACTGATCAAGCCAAACACCAAACCAATAAACCAGCATCAAGTCTTGGAAAAATGCTCAAGAACTTATTTATTGATGTGCATGTTTTAGAATTTGTTATTTTTAAATAACAGATAATGGACCTTGAGGTTAGTATTCAAATAATACAGATTGAGAAGACATGGAAAACCTTTTAGGTATTAAATAAATTGCAAACCTCATGCTCCCTATCATTCTCACAATTGGGAGTGTGCAGAAAAAGAAACTGAAGAAGTATGGGATTTGAAATGTGACTGAAAAAAAGATCCCACCAGACCAAAAAACCAGCAAGGACATCATCTCTAACTTCTAGACATTTTCAGTTCTACATGAGCAGCTTTAACATATGCCACTGCAGGAAGTGGAAACTCTTGTTTCAGTCCAGAAGTGACATTCTAGTTTTTTTTATTTTCATCATGTTTCTAATTCCCATGAACACCCATCATCTCAAGTAGCATTTACTAACAACACAGTCACTTGCTTTAGCAGAAAGACAGGGGCTTAAAAAAAAAAAAACCCAAACCAAAAAAAGACAGAAAGACAAAGCAAAACAGGAAAGAAAAGTGACCATCTCTTGTACCTGAAGACAGGATCCTAAATAGCATCTTTGAGACATATTACCAATGCAGGATTTTGTTCTAAATAATTTTGTTCAGAATATTACTTAATGGGACACATAATGTTTTGATGCATTTGTAGAAGTCAAATAGGTTTATTAACCCACATTTCACTGATTTGGTGCTTTAATCCTTTACCTACATAAGAAGTACAACACTATATTGGCAGTCTGTAAAAGAGCCCTGGAATGCACCTTGCTCATCCGACCACAGATTTCCATTAAACCAACCTCCTTAGAATCTAGCCATGATTAACAGTTTTGTTGAATGTCCTACAAGCAAAAGGCACAGTTAACCATTTTTGACATTACTCACAGTCTCTTCTTATCTATCACTCGCTTAACTCGGATGGCTCTTTGTTCAGAATACAGCTTGCACACTCCTGTTCAAGGCAGCAGTAAACAAAATTTCAGGTTAGAAGAGCAAGATTCCTTTCTTAGAAAATGCAATCACCCGTTTTTAACCATGCAACAAATACAAAGTACTTTTTAAGTAATCTTCAATGAAGTCCAAGACAGCTGTTCTGTGCTCCTTTACCTGAGCAGACTGGACACCCTTGTGTGCTGAAATACAAAAGAAAGATATAAGACAATCTTTTAACTTTTTACTGAATTCCACAACAGTTTGCACTTTCAGTTGATATGCAAGTTATAATCAAAAGCCTATTCACATTTTATATATGTTATATATTAGTATTTATTTTAAACATACCTATATTTAAATACAGGTTCTCTAAAACAGCAAGTCATTACAACTAATCAAAAACTGAAACCAACTTGTGTCTTACAGTATTTTTATATATGCCATAAAGTTATGTCAAATTTCTGAACAGGTATAGGTGTCACCTAGCTAAGCAGAGCAAAGCAGATCTAACTTGTTTTAGGAAAATTTAAAGAGATTTAACTTGTTTAAAATTCTATCTCTACAGCTTTCACAAGATAGTGTAGTAAAGGTATGATCCCACATTCAAGTTGTCAAAAATGCTGTTAATTTACCAGGACTCTCTTAAAATTATTTAATTATCTCAAACTTGGAAATATTATAGCTGTAATACCTTACAGGTGGACAAGCTTGAAAGAGACAACCGTTGAATTTAGAGAACTCTGATTTCGCTCTCTGTGCCACAGTGATGAATTACTACTTAAGCAGTAAATATTTAAGACTCTTTTTTACACTTTTTGAACAAATAAATAAAATGCTCTGGCTTCTCTTTCCACTAACATTAAAGAAAATTAAGTACAATACACAGCCAACATGGTTACACGGATGTAAACAAAAACACAATGAGACTTCACCAATCTCTTTCTAAAAGTGTTTCAGATACATCGTGCAATATTTAGCATTACATTACATTAGCCTTTATCAATAACTAAGAAAAAACATGTAAGAGCTGCTTAGTTTACCTTCTGTTCTCAGCTGATGAATGGCATCGGCACATGTTCTCATAAACACCTGAGCATCTTGATCTATCTGATCACGCTCCGTATCCGTCATCCTCACATACTCAGACATAATATGGCTGAGAAACAAGATAAACTCGTGACTTACAAAGTCCTCAAGATAAAACTCACAAGTACATATCTTAGACCTTCTTCCCACTCACCATCTTTACAAAAACTTTTCTGCAACATTTATTTTCACAGAAGTATTAAAAAGTACAATAACTATGACTGATCAAGATACCACTTATATAATGTTTTTTAAAATTTTTTAAAACACTTTTACTAGTAAAATATGTAAGAAAGCAATATATCTTATCATCTTGTACATAATCAAACACTGATCAGATAATGAGAAAATACAACAGGAAAATATATTACCCTCAGCACTTGCTCCAATGAACTGCATTTCAATTCTAAAAACATGAAAATAATTAAGATAAAGAAGTAGCTCAAATACTGAAAGAAGTACAGTAAAAAGGAATTTGTTTTACTAAATATATTTTCATTATCCTAAATACAGAGCTTAATTTTTCAAGTAGTTGTACTGTGAAATCTGTGAATTCAAACTAGAGTAAGAATACTGGAAAATAATGCACATTTTAAATACCAAGTTGATTGTAATATTTATTAAAACCTGTTCCCATTTTTAATTTATATTTTAGACTATACATTATGCATTTAGTATTTTCCAATGGTATTAATATGTCCTTTTCTTAATAAATTAACGAAGAGAGAGGCCTGTCCTTTAAATATTAACACACTGTAGACAACCATCAGAAAAGTATCCTGTATAAAGTATTTAACAGTGTTTCTACAGCCATAGGTGACAGGATGATAAAACTTTGCTACATCAGCTTATCCTGTGTTCACCCTGAGTTTCCTGATGATACAGTGATCACAGCTATATCTGCTTTTTAAAAAAAAGAAAGAAAACATTAACTTATATCTGCATTTGAATTTAATATTTTTATATGTGAAAATTTCACCATGTATAATGCAATTATATTATGCAGTAATACAAGTAAAAAGAAAGTATCTTGAATTTGCAAAACTAGCCTGATTAAGACCCTTAGAGATCTCTTACACACTTCACTGCAATAGTGCCAAAGCTCCCCTGTGTCTACTGCAATCCCTGCCACAGGAATGCCCACAAGCAGTTCACACAACCCCATCTCATCATATACAAACACATTGATTCCTGCCCGCGTCATCAATGTACTCTAAGCATGAGTCTCCCAGATCTCTTCCACAATGTTTTAAGTGTACTCCAATTTGCAAAACTAGCCTGATAGTTACCCTGAGTATTATAACAAAATCTTTCATTTCCATCCACTATGACTGGATGCGCATCAAAAACCAGCACCTGGTTCATCTGGCTTGAAAATTACTTTCTGCTTACTGGCCAGCTAGTACACAAGCACAGATTAGCAAGCAAATATTAGGACAAATTAATTAGAAGTAGTATTCTATATTTCACATGTTTGTTTCCCATACTGTCACGTATTTGACATCTAAATACCAGGGCTTTTTATCCCTTTCGGGTAAAACTATTCTACGTGTCATAAAATTATTTTTTATTACTTACAGCAAACCAGCCATATATAATGTTTCCATGTATTTTTTACTAGCTGAATTGCTCTCCTTTGGTCAGAACTGACAGGTTTCATATCACAGCTGTAATCAGTGAACTTCTAAGATATAACTATAATTTGCACTTTCTGAGAAAGTAACTTCTGAATGATTAAAGATTTGAAATTGCCTGATCTTGGAAGTATCTGATAGAGGGGCTTTCCCCAACCCTGCTGAGGTGACGTACTGGCAGTTAAAAAAGCAACATAATTTGTATTGATAAATATATTAGGATAGACCTCTCCTCTATCCCCTTTGCACAGCTTGTCTAGATGAGGTTTTTTGTTACTAGTCTGTGACACAGGCATGTGTGAAGCCAGAAAACACATTCCTATATCCACCTCCACACAGGCCCAGACATAAGGAACCTCTAAGATCATCTGGTACAGAATAATGCATAACATCCTTCAGTGAGCTCCTCCTAGAGAGTTACTTGAGCATGTTAGGGCACACAGATTCAGATGGAAAATGAGGATGGAGTAACAGCTTCATGATGGCCCTCTGATGAAGCAAAAAAAGCTACACACTTCTATTTCAGATTACAATAATAAATTCTGGCTGGTCCCCTACTGAACAGGCTATAGAAAGTTCTTGCCTTTATATGTCTATGTTCCTGTAACCTGTCCAGTTTTGTGGTATTTGCAGAGTTATATGCTTTTCATACACTTTTTATCATCACAGGGTAAAAGAAAGATTACAAAATGCAAACCATGATTTTCTCTTAAATCAGACTTAGAAATAAATACGAAAAAACCTGCCTCAGGCACACTTCATTTTTTACAACAGTAAAAAGTACCACTAATGTAACTAGTGGTAATGTAGCGATACGCTGAGGATAACTGCAAGAGCTTCGACACTGGGAAACAAGTTGTTAAGTTACTTCTCCTAGTTGCTAATACAAAAATAGGGTAGATCAAATTCTTAAATAGGAGTTTCACAGCTTCAAAGCTAGCAAAATAACAGCCTAATCCAGTAAACAAGAAATAGAATACTTTTCCTTTTATAACTGCTTACAGCTTATATAGCGTCTGGTACCAGTGCTTTTGAACATGAGCTGATCAAGCGACTCAGAGGCAAGGATACCTGAAACCCAACCTCCTTGGGAAGGCAAGAATGGAGTCATACAATCATATCCCATTATGTCAAAACACATATGGCATCCACTAGCACTAAGAGGGTACTGAAGTCCTCATTGCACTCCCCAGTAAATCTGCACATGGAGATTATACTGAAAATCCATTTAATCGCCATCCTCTAACCTTACCGGAAAAAGAACCATTCATTAAAATAAAACAGGCAAAGAAAAACAAAACCACATCAAAACATCAAACAAAAATTAACTGAACAGAAAAAAAAATCCAGCCATTTCTTAAATGTCATAGATACCAATACTTGCTCAGAAATGCAGTAGCAGTATCACAGCAATGGACTGCTCCATCACTAAATCAAGACAGGCCAAACAAACCCAGTTTTTCAGAAGCAATCAGAATAGTTAGCTAACATGCACTAGATAACGCATGAAGAAAAAGAAGAGAGAAAAAAGGAAAATAAATTCCTTTGGATTGTTATCCTAATCAATATGAGAAAACTTCATACGAAACGTGGGCTGGAAGGCAACTTGGTATATTCGTGATTTTTAAGATGGTGTGTGAAGAGTACAAAGAAGACAGTTACCATCAAGCAGGCAGACTTCATTAGTCTGGAAAATTCAGTAGGTTAAATTACATAAAAAATGAAAACCTAAAAAGGAACAGAAAAGAATTCAGATGAACTAGTACTTCTCATATAGAAATTACATTATGGTAATTTGCAATTCTGCCCTTGATGAAAAGGAAGAGGAGGCAATACAGTGGGAGCTCAACTGAGCTACTTCAGAAGCTCTTCACTGAGCTCAGACAGAAAAAGCAGAATACAGGAAGTGCAAATTAGTTCTGATTGCTTTTCACAAGTCTAAAGGAATACAGTCTGTAGGGACACAATCAGAAAAGGGTCAAGTACAGGATTACAATTTACAACTGGTAAGAGATGCCAGTGATAACAAGAGATTGCTCTGCAAACATTACTGTGAGAAACACCTAAGAATGTGATGCTGGCTTGTTACCCAGCAGAGAAATAAAATTATACACAGAGTATGAATAAATTCTAGATGTAAATTTCTTTTTTTTTTGGCATTAACTTTCATCACTGAGGTCACTTAAGAACTGCAGTTATAATTCCCTTTAGTTTACTGCTTCTAAATCACCTGGGCCCAATTTAGTACCTACGTAATTTTAAAGAGATCATAATACTTCGTTGATATTTTCATCAACAATAACTATTGTCAGACAATAGATGAACAAGCTGCTGAGTGAATGAGTGTATGAGAAAGAGAGCTATGGGAATGAGGTTGTAGCACAAGTGTACCTGAAGGTGCAGCGGCTCCTGGGATAACACTGAAGGTAAATTTGATCAAGTATATATCCCTCCTATCTGTGTGACAAAGGTGTGCTCTTGAATGGAACTAACCAACTTCCAAAAGCCCAGGGTGTATGCACATTCATACAGTGTGCAGAAAGAGGAGACCAAGCCCTGGAATAAAATAGGAAATGCATGAAATGAAGGGATGTATTCTCACTGCCAAGAACTAGGAGAGAATAAGCAAATGACAGCTTGATGGAAAAATGATGTTTAGCAACGATCTTTTAAAAAATAGGGTTACTGGATAAAAAGCAAAAAAAAAAAAGCAGAGGACTTACAGACCACTCAGTCTAGAAAAATATGAGTAAGTAACTAATATTAAAGCACTTAGGAAAGAACAAAAAGATTATCAGTAGCCAACATGTATCAGGACTACCCCATAGGCAGTGTAATTTACTGCTGGGATGCAGTAACAGGCCTTATGGATGGATGACAAGCAATCACTGCTATATTTTAGTATTGCTTTTGTTACCATCCCACATAACATTCTCATAAGCTACCAGTGAAAAAATGAGTTAAAAGAAACAAGCACCATATGAATGTTAACATAAAAAGTTGAACTTGGGAGTAGTTATATACCAAAAGAAGGACACACTGAGTTATGTTCCACAAGGTTTTGTCACAAATCTGGTGCTATTTAATACTTCCATAAACAACTCAGCAGAATGGAGTATATACTTACTAAACTTTCAGAGACATAGAGTTAAGCAAACTGTATCAAGAGAACAAGACTTCAGTTCCAAACAATATTGCCAACCTCCAGAAATGACATGAAGAATTCCAATAAGGAATGGTCAGAGGCTCTTTGTTAAAATAGGAACAATTATCTGAAGCCATAGAGAATGGGAAAAAACTCGTTAGGGAACAGTTCTTCAGAAAGTCATCTGGGATCATATTAGATCATAAACCAAATATAACAACATGTTGTTGCATAAAAAGTCATCATTACAATGGGATGCATAAATGCAGTATAATGAAAGGCAATCTTTACCCTTAGCTTTAGGCAAGGCCTCAGCTAGAGTTTTGTTTTATTTCACCACCTCACTGCAACACTAACTGGGAAAGGAGTGGAGAGGAGAGGAAAAGGTACAATCAAATATCAAAGAGAACAAATACAAAAACCCAAATATACTAAAATTGTTAGTTCTAAAAGAGACTGAGAAAAACTGAAAATAAGTTACCATAAAAAAATTATTCTAGTAGCATGGATAAAGAAACAGAAAGAAGCAGAGTGAGGATATGAAATCCCCACTTAAAGAAATATTTAAAAGCAAGCAAAGCACTAGTAGTTGTCTTTTCGAATGTGTCAGCCATGTTTCTTCCAGTCTATTTTGCTGGCAAAGCACAAGGGAGCAGAGCTGATGGAGGTGTTATGTCAGCTTTTGGAATTAGTAAATCTTTCTGCTGGTGCATAAAATATTTTCTGCTTACTAATTCAATAAAGCCAACAAATCAAGAAGAAAAACTTGATTTTCCTCCAACAACGTATTAAAAAAAGGGAGAAGCAATAAGCAGAAATATATCACTTCTAGAGTACTGAAATGCACTGTTTTAGTAGAGATGCCCAACTTACCACCGGCAGATCACCAAAAGCAGGTAAGAACATGCCCATTTATATAACCTTAGCTGCAAATACAGCAGACATTTTAAAACTTCTTCCATTTGGGCATCTAGTATATTTTATTGTTTGATTTCTTACTTTACAAAGTTTTGTGCATTTTCATTTACTGCCCTTTTCCATCTAAATCCTGTTTGACATAAATCCAAGGTAAAAGCTTGTCTACTCAAATGACAAAACATCCCACAACAACCCAGGTAAAACACATTTTTTTAATTCTGTGTGGAAGCACCAGCTACTAGAACAGGCAGTACAGGCAAACCTGAATTAGCATTTTCAATTTTGTAAAGTATTGCTGAGAAATTCCAGAGTGCTACTACAAAAGATTACTACTTCTGAAATTTGATACATGAGATTAGTGCAATTTAAAAAGCTAAATAATTTGAAAATAATTTCCTAGAGAACTGGAAAATACTATATACTCCTCCAGAGAGAAAGTCTCTACAAATGATCTACATGTTTTGCTTTGCTTCTTGTAAAAATATGATTGTCTAGACAATAAAGCAGCCTGGCATTGTACAGGAGTCAGTAAAACAGTATTTTTAGAGTCCTTAAAAGCTGCTTCTTTTCTTTTATTGTTAAACACAAGGAAATGCTCTCCACAAAACACTCTGTAAGCATTCAATGATTTTTTTATTAAGTGGCAAATGATGTAACTGAGTTATTGCTTTTAGATAGATAAATGCCAGGGCAGGAGGCATAAGTACTGGGCACCAACATTATTTTTTATGACAGAAAGATAATTCGTTCAGAATTTTTTCAAAGTATATTATTTGCAACTGAAAGGTTCAAACACTTAATTGCACAGAAGGGCCATAGGAGCATGGAATGAAGACACATTAGAAGCTACTCATCCAGCTTTTCCCATGGAAAAAGTATCGTTTCTATTTAGAAGCCATCTATGCCACACTGATCCGCTATGTAAATATCTTTGCAGTTGCAAAACACAACAAAATTAGATGTCTTATAGTCCCAGATGGGAAGCTCTTCTCTCAAACATTTTCCTTTTACGTAGGAGGTGTTTTGTGATCAGAATTTGGAATTCCCTCAATCCCTCCTGGTCTTTAAACTGCCTAAACCTTGAGAGATCTTTCAGAGAAACTGTAGGCTGTGGAGGAATCCCAAGAGGACCATTTCAAATTCCCAAATGTTAGGACACTACAGCTAGTTCCTTAAACTATATTTAACACAAACACATGAACTGTCTTGGTGGTTCAATGATCAAAAACATGAAGGAGCTGATGATGAAAAGAAAGGCACAAGCTGTTCATAGATGAAACATCAGATAAGTTACCAAAGACTGAAGACAGGATCTCACACAGCACAGTGTAAAAAGCAATGTAGGAATGTGTTATAGCAAATGCACTGAGAGGAAGAATATGAAGCATAGCAGTGAATATACTAAAAATGGAAAGGTAAATAACAATCCTCATTGGAAAGGAATGAAAACATACATGTAAGAGAGAGTAAATAAACCCTGACAGACAGAAGATAAAGGTGAAGTGTCCTGTAAGACAACAAGCTTAGATCACTGCATCAATAATTTTATGTGTTTCGCCATTTACATATTTTGTAGATACTAGTCAAGTCAAGAAGAAAGAAGGTGAATAAGCAATCTTGAAGGGTTTTTTGGCTCAATTTAGGTATTTCAAGTTCAATATTTAAAGTTTGATAAAATGTGTCAGGGCCTTGGTTTCAAATAAACCTTCTTCCAGTTTACTTTCTCATTGCTAAAAATTTTCTTCTAAAAATGAATTAAAGACATCCCTTTTGTAGCATAATATTTTATGCATGCCAAAAATAAAAACTCCATTATTAAAGAATGTATAGTCTGCGAAAAGTAAGGTCAAAGAAGCAATCAAGAACCTGGATGTAACACATTATGGAGAAGTTTTAAAAGGCATACAGTAATTCCACTTGGTAACTAAAAAGTTGAATTCTACCAACACATCGTGCTAGTTGGAAATACAAATAACAGGACTGACAAAATACAGAGTAGTCATATTTCACAAACAAAATTATACCTTCTATATAAATTCCAGCACACCTCTTTACTATTAAATTGCTCAAAAATTGTTCCCATTACTTAAGTATTGAAAAGTCACTGAAACTGCTGTTTGAATGAGTGAGGCACTTGCTAAGACTGTAAGACTGACAGCATGGATGCCGTGACGCTCTTTGCATCAACAAAGTAGGACTGCATAAGCAATCTAGTATGGAATTTGACAGTACTACTTATTTTAAGTTTGACCACTAAGAACAGAATCAATGGCAATCACATATGAGATTTTCAGGATTATTTATGGTTCAATAAAGGAAATTACCCTTCTTTCCTCTCCTTAATGAATACCTGAGGGCGGGGGGGGGTGTGTGTGTGCACAGTACTGAGAGTTATCATGATAACTTGTTACAACAGGGTTTACAATAAGAATATTAAAAACTTTTAAAAATTGCATTAACTTGGACACATTTTTCCTCCTCTAATCACTTCCATTTTATGCACGCTACTGTTAACAGAAACAGTACCCAAAATTTAACTGCCTCTGACTGCTCTTACTGCAGTTATTTGCAGTTTCTCAGCCTCTGCATTCACATGAATTTTTCACACAGTAAACCCAGTTATTTCAGTATTAAATAGCTGGCTCCACCTAGTGTTGTTCATGACCTATTCCAACAGGAATCGAAAAGCAGGGAGCCAGCTGTAACTGCTACTTCTGCTTGCTGCTTGGAAATGCAGTCCCTCATCCACCTCACACACAGAACTGACACCCCTGACCTTCATTTTCACCAGCACGGACTATGAATAGTTTTCATGGCCTCTCATTTATAAAATATGCCATCTTCCTTTTCTTTTTGTTTCATTTTTGAAACAAAATACAGCTTTTAAAACCTTGGGGAGACAAAAAAGGGTGCCAGAAGTCTTCTAGTAACGTACTTAGCAACACGTTTTTATTCCACCGATTGGGTAGCATCGGTATTGCTGTGACAGATCCTTTCAGGCCTAGAAGTTGTTTCTCAGAAAGACTGTTCCTCCAATATATGGACTGAGCCTAAGGAACAGCAGATGGTTCATCTCTTCTATTGTCTTCTCCTGGGAATTAGGTATTTGTCTGGATAACAATTCTATTTGGTATCTGTGAAGCTTTCAACCCAAGATGACTCCAGGTTGCATTTTTTCTACCTTGACCGAAGGAAATGCTCAGTTTTAGTCAGGGACGTGGCAGAATCGGAATGCAGACAGGGATGATTCACTAAGTTTGCAAAGTTTCATTAAAAAGCAAGCTTTACATTTCTCAAATTATATTATTGTTCGTACTCAGTTCACCAAGATAAAAATTACAGTAACATTTAGCTCTTATGATAACTTACTGTCTGCAGACCATAAGACACTATTTTTTTCTTACTAACACCAACGTATAAATTCGCATTTTAATCTCCTAAAAATTCTACTACCAAAGCAGATACAGCAGTTTTGAATGTTTTTCCTAATGGCTGAAAAGAATCAAAACTTTCTTCACATAAATAACTACCAGAGATGAAGGCTACAGTTTTTGTCACAGAAAAACAAATCTTGTGCTGCTGTACCCTGACACCTTATCCTCACCGGTGTCCTCCATCTGGAATTTGCATTCCAGAGTTTCAAGAGTCTGCATCGTTCTCCTCCAGGACCTGCATACTTTGTGACAGCAGGTAGGTTTAGTGTCACAGGTGAAAGGGGAAACCTGGATCGCTGAATCTAGTTCCCTGTGGTCTCAGGAACCACTTCAGAAACTTACTCTGCAGCTCCTTAAAAGGTGTGGGACTCAGACTGCCAGGTTTTGTTTCAGAACTCACTCCACTCCTAAGAACCAGAAATCATCTTCAAATTCTGAGTCTCATTTTATTCAGGCACTTTGTCTTCATGTGACAGCCCTATTCTTCATCTTATAGTAGATTACAGTAAGCCAATTAATAAACTCTGGTTTGGTTTTAGTCATCATGCCTATAGGTTTTTAAGCTGTTCCTTTTATAAATCTTTAGATAAATAAATAATCATTTAAACACAATGCACACTTACCTGTAAGCATTAATGTAATCCTTTCTGTGTTGTAGAAGAAAATCTTTCAGCTTTCCAATATGAGAAATCTAAATGAATAGAAATTATAATTTCAGATAACTGATTATTTTGTCTGAAGTTCAGTATTCTGCACTTTAAACATGAATTTGTAAAATTATTTATTCTGTAACTAAATAGAATAATAAAATTTATTCATTTATACTAGAATTTTCACATTTTCCAAGCAGTTAATACATAAAAATAATCTCAAAAAGATCTGCTGTATGAAGGTTCAGCTCAGAGAAAGGCAGCAAAAATACATGTCTTCTACTAAAAAAAAACATAAACTAAATGCTAAATACAACTACAACATTAAAAATATTAAGTATGGTAACACAAAGCATTATCTAAATTGTCAATCCAGAATTTAATGTACACTTTGAAAATAAACTTATTTTAGGAGACTACATAAGAAATTTTTAAACTCTTTACTGATGAGATATAAATATTCAAGTTCAGTTATTAGAACTTGTAAGGCAAAGGCCTTGTCCCTCTCCTTTCTATTTTTGCCATAATGAAGTGACCAGTTTCTGCACAAAATGAAGTAGTATCTCTAATAATCATCAGTAAGTTTTGCCAGAGCATATGTCCCAATCAAATTTCTGCTTCTGGATTTCCACCTCACCATGGATAACTTCTACTGTAAATCACTTTCTTTTTTAAGAAATCCTTACAAAGAGCCTTCAGAAAAATGAAAGAAAAGAAAAATCTGAAGAATTTTTGTAAACTTTAGTCTGATTTAAAAGACTGTGTAGCATAAGATGCTGCTTATTTTGAAAAATGGAGGAACTACAGAAATGTAACTTAATTTACCAGAGAGATGAGATGACTACCAATATGATTTCCTTGGCAGCTCTTGAAGAAGACATGATAGGGAGGGGGAAGAAGGGAGGTAAATTCTATACATTAATGGTATATACTTTCAGAAAGATCCAGGAGGAACCTTTCTAAAGCATATTCTTAAATATTCATCAAGAACTCAGTGTAAAAAGGCATGGAAGGAATGTTACAAAACAAAAGTTGGTTTAGTTTACAAATGCAACAAATGTGGTTTACTCCATGTATCTGGGAAAAAGCATCAAAAGTTGTTCTAAGTCTTAAAATCCTATTCTCATGCAAATGGTCCTTGTAATTAAATAAAAAGAAAACAACAGAGAAGGAACACAGAATAGTTTGGATAAATAGAAGATTAATTTCCCCAATTATTTTTTTTTCAAAAGATCAGCAGCTTTTTGAAAAACAAGTAAGAGGAAAAAAATGTAGTTTTAAGACCACAGCGATTCATACAACTGAAAATAACTGTTCCCTTGTGCAAATAAATATGCATCCATTTCCCTGTTATTATTTGCTTGGTTTCATTTTCACTATAACTCATCACACTGGATAAGAATTTTCCCAATTCCCATGTTTCAAGTTTTCCGTGTGGTTAACAGCACAGGGAATTTCATCCCATTCATAGCAAACTGAGTTCTGTCAGTACCTCCAGTAGATCTGAAGCTTCCTAAAGTGCATTAGCACCATCATACACACAAGAAGGGAAATACTGCAATCCCTACAAGACCAATGAGGCACAAAGAGTAAGCTAAACCATCCTACAGACGTTCCTTCTCATTGCCACTTGAACTTATTACTTGTACAGTAACCTCTTCCTCAGCTCAGACTTGGTATGTCATCAAATTTGCTGAATAGGTAAAGTAAGCTTGACTACGAAAGCAAAACATTTAAAGCAGTCATACAGTGTTTCAGAGGAACAACATTACTTAATAGGCAGAAAGAAAGTACTATAGAGGACAAAACAGAAACGTAAAGTAAGAAACACTAAACTAGAAAATAGATTAGCAAAATTTTGTAAGCAATAAATCTTAATATTACTGCAAGGGCTATAATTTAGGAGTGATTAACAAGCAGAAAGAATCAGAATGACAAGCAAGAACACTGTCTTACAGTAATTAATTCATCTAGTCACAAAGAGCATTCTATTTAGGCTAAAATTGTCATCGTGTGTTTGAATTGCACTGACCCCACTTTGCCTCTCCTTCATTTGTAAAGCTATTTTCATGAATTTAGAATGACACCATTATGCCCATACTCACATCAAGCTTAGTTCCCAAGATTTGCATTAGAAGTGAGACTTCTTGTTCTACTTTCCCTCAAATTCTAACAGCATCTTCTGTGATCCTGCACTGCTAATATTTCTCTTTTGCCTTTTCTTACAGTGCACTACTGGTATAGCTTTGAATTCAATTTGTCATCACCATATCAACAAAATTAAACAATTTTTATGAAAGAGAAGGTCTCACTAGCACTAAAAGGAATGTGAATTTTATCCAAACTGCAAAAATAATTAAAAAAACCCCCTAAATTAAAAAAAAAATGGTGGTTTTCTTGTACAATGCTTACTCTTCTGCAGACACAAAATATCCCTGATTATACAGATATAAATCTTGAAGATACCTCCAAGGTCATCAACTTGCAATTATTCTGAGGTTATCAGAGGCACACCATACACTCTACAAAGTTACCAAGCTCCAGGATAAAAGTAATAAAGGTTTCTCCCTATTACAACTGAATGGCATTATTAGAATCCTATTGCTCTTATTACAAATAAGGACTAATTTCCAGGTTTACTGATTACCAACTTGCTTCAAAATAGTCCTTTCCCTTAAAAGCTCTGATTGCCTGTATGTGTGTTTGACTTTACTGTCAATAACTCTATCTTTCTCCAACTTCTGTACCCCAGACAAATTAGCTTCTCACAAAACAGTTCTGAAGTTGTCTAACCCACAGCTTTCCTTGGCATTTGTTCTAGTTTGTATCCATCCATTTCCAATGCAGATGATTACAAAGGTATTCACTGGCATTAGTTACTTTGTAACTCAGCTGGACGCAGCTTTTCTTCCACCATTTTCATTTATTAGGTTCACCCTTATTCTTTGTTTCAGTCCCTAAATACATAACCTACTCCTGAATTTCTTTCTCCCCACAATTCCAAGGCCCCAGAGTCACTCAGTACCTACTGTAATATGTCATGCTCCTCCCTCTTCTTCCTCTCAACATTCCCTTATCACTAGAATTTAACCAGTCTGTCTTACTCTGTGACTGACTTTTAAACTCATCTGGCTCTTGCTGTAGGGAATGCAGAAAGTCCCACTAACCTCTCTTCAGCCCAGCACTTCTTTCACTGCAGAGACAGGGCTTCTGCTTGTTCATCTTATGCAGTTAATATTTCTTCTGGTAATCTTCTCTACACTTAGAGCTGGCACTTTATCAGACACTTTACCATCAGACTCCAGGTCATCTTAACCAGAAAAATGCAGATTTTCTTAAAGCACCAGGTTGGTTGGACACATTCTATTTTTAGTAAGATAGAAGTTATATTTAACTGTATCTTGTGTTCTATTTGTCCTTTTCCCCTTAAACTATTTTCTGAATCCTAGACCACTTCTGAGTCAGGTCCTGCTGATGCCACTATCAGCAGTTTCCCTTCGCTGACCTAATTATAGGCATTAAATTTGTTTCCCTCTGACCAAATGGTACCATCTTCAACTCAATTTATTTTCATTAAAAATAACTGACATGAGAACCCGGTACTTCTCAAATCCACTGTGTCTGACCTCATCCCAAAGATTACCTGATAACCACAATTTGACTGCATTAAAGTTTGAGATTTTTCCAATTTCCAATTCTGTGCTCCGGTTCCCAGTACATATATTGCTTTTATCCTGCTGGTCCATGGCTTTTTCCTTATTAATTTAGTCTTGAGTCCATACTTATACTATTTCTGATCTATACTCCAGTTGCATGACAAATCCACTTTTTTTGCTTCTTCTCTTTTTATTAAAATAGCCGAAGAATATTTTAACTTTCAGGGGGTTTTAATACCATTAGATAACTCTCTGTGAATTTGGCCGCAACCGACTTCATAATAAATTCTTCTCTTCTGTAACAGTTTTCTTTGTCAGTCTTTCTCCCCCTGCTTTTCAATGTCTTTGGGATAATTTTTTGTTATCTTCTCTAGTTAATCTTTCAAGTAGATAGAGAAGAATTTTCAATCACACTTGCATTTCAGCACATCCATTTTTTATAACTCCATTTACCCACACATCATACCTGCAACTTTCTATGTGCTGCACATGCATGCTTTCAAAACATGTGTACCACTGACACACCCATTGTAAGGACAGATAGTAGCAATTTGAAGAAGCCCAAACGCATCTGAGTATCGGCCTCTTGTCATGCCTCTCATTCTTTGCATCTTGAAACCAGCTTTCTTCTCTGAAAGTCTGAACCCAAGAAATAAGCCTCTCCTTCAACTCTGAAATAAAGAAATTATTTTCTTTTTCCCCGAAGGGACAGGAAGGCTTAGAGAAAGGCCCTTCACAGTTGCAGCACTGTTGCACTACATTAAGACTAAACTTATCTTAGAGAAAAGAACACTACTGAATTTCCTGATAACTGAGATTTTTTATGAGAATCAGGGGAATTAAATACCCTTCCTCACAATATTGCCACCCCCAGTTACACTGTTATACCAACAGCATCCTCTTGAGCTTCTGTTCACTATCAGAATAGGAAGGGTTATGATCCTTCTGACAACGAAGACCAGTTACGAAACTCCTAACTCTCCCTCTTCTCCTCCCATTCCCACTGGCACTCCCCTTGAGGGTCAATATCATACCCCAAAACACTGAAATTACTTTTCTGAATTACTCTTCCAGAAACGGGGCTTATAGTACCTAAACCCAAATACAAAGAATTGATTTCTTTCATTTCAGCTTCACAAATACCTGCATCCACAGAAGGGAGAGCATAAGCTGAATACCATCAGTAGGGAACCTCCTACAAGATGCATCTGCCATGTATGGAGGTGTGTTTAATTACAACTTAAGAAATTCAACATGATAACCTCCTAAGCTCAGGTACTGAATCTGAAGACTCCAGGTGTTATTTAAAAACTCCCAAGTGTAGTTCTGATCATGAAAACCCAACTGATTCTCTACTGTGAAGCAGCAGCAGTTTTCCACTCTGTGGCAACAAAAGCATTGTGCAAGTGAAAAATACTATAAATTCACATTAAAGCCTGTAACATGACTTTTTAAAAGTTACTTCATGTTCCAGTTTGCACTTTATCTTCATTGTAAACTATCTCTTTAATACATATCTGTGTTTTGTTGCCAATATAGATTTTTTAAACAACTCTTATTAAAACATAAAGGCAAATTTTGCATCTAATGCAGGTCTGACACAAAAAGAAGCTGTGAATGGCTGCCATCTGCTACCACAGGTGGCATGCACAGCTCTATTTATACTTGGGGCCTGCACTAGAAATGGTAGATGTTCCTCTATTTACAGATTTTTCTAATGATTTCAAAGCAGGCTATGTTATTAAATAAGATGAGAAACAGGAAAGCACTCCCTCTGAAGCAGCATCTTGAGGAGACGCAGAGACTTTAGAATGAAGCTGCTGACTACACTTCCTTCAGTCTCTTAGCAATACATACAGCATTTCTTTCCACTCCCAACAAAGAATTGATCACTCATGAAACAGTAGGTTCCAATTTGCATACGTTTAACCCACTGCAAGAAGCAGCAGCATTGTTTACGATTAAAATGATTGGAGTAGGTTCCCGTGACATATTGTAGGGAGAATTCAACCGTGTTGAATAGTCATTTTCATTGAACAAATATAGCATTTTATCAAATTTACTCTTCCATCAGAACAATAAGCAGCTATTTCCTACCATATAAAATTGACTGTTACACTTCGTGCTGTTTTGCCACTCTGATTTTTTTTAAAAGGTGTACTTGTTAAAGGAAACTTTAAAAATACTTAAAATCAAAACATAATAGAAAGGCTTTTGTAAAAGTCATGAGAGACATGGTATTTACTGTTGATTCAGCAGCACTGACAAGCAGTGCTGATTGAAGTGCCTTATTAACACTAAAAACAGGGGAAAAAACCAAAATTTTACATTTAGTTCTTCAACATGGTTAAAAAGCTTTATCTCCAATGTCTTACCTAAATAAATTCCACCTACAGATTCATTAAAAGGTGACTATATTCTACAGTCCCCTCTACAAAAAGTGGAAAATTTAATTTACTATAACACAAATATCTAGACACCTATCATGTTTACAATTCCAGACATATAGTCAACCCAAACGTACCCACTGCCTATTTCAGAAGAAACTCAGAATTTCAGTACCGTAGCAGGCAACGTACAGGGACTGCATGTTTCTGACCACAAAAAGTACAGTCTCAGTACTAGGAGGAGATACAGTAATTGCTGTAAGAACATAAACTTGTTTTTCCAATATTTAAACCATATTAACAAAAAAAAAATCGCAAACAAACAAGAACAAAAAACCAAACCAAACAAACAAAACAAAGAGGAAATTTTCCATGGTTAGTGCATGCAAGGAAGGCAAGCATTTTCAGAAATCTGGAATAAAACTCAAACAGAATGGATACTATAAACACAATTTATAATAAATAAATTTTTAAATTAAGAGCTTGAGCTCTTACCTAAACTATTACAGCTGGGAAAAACTAGTTAGAAAACCTTTGATGCAGAAATTACTTCTATACAGAAGTTTTCCAGTACAAACTACCTTTGATTAGACAGAATTATGAACTTCATAAAAATACAACATATGAAAGGCCAGGTCCCACACAGCTTCCTTCTGGGTTACATTTTAAGCACTGTCAGCACATTAAATCAGCACAAGCTCCTGCTGGATGTTACTAAGACAAGATTTTTGTTCTTAGAATACTATTACTTGGATTCTACATTTCAGAAACTGGAACCTTCAAAAGACAAAATTATATAATTCTCTGATCCAATGACATACAACAGAGATTAAACCAATTCAATTAAACCAAAGTTTAAGTCAGGAGCTGAAGCTCTGAATTTAACAGCGTGACGACTTCCAAGTTCTTTAAAGGGGTTTGGCTGGTGACTTCCCAGCAGACCATGAGGTGGTGCTGTCCCCCCAGAAGTCACGACAGGGGCACACTGGCTGCTTCCAAATGTCAACCCACCAGTTTTCAGCTGATTTGTCTCTTGAGGGGATACATTTGGTTTAGGTTTCCCCAGCAAACGTGAAAGTTTCTAAAATAGGTCATGCAGATCAATTGCTCTCGTAATCTGAGACCCAAAAGAGCAAATAATACCTAAACTGTGGCGTGGGGGTGGCCCGGAGCTGGAAGCGGGGAGCAGCAGGCGAGGAGACAGCCAGCCTGGCTACCTCTAATCTCAGGAAAATTGTGACTTTGTTCAGTTTCTGCTTTACATCAGCATATTTGTTACAGCAGCAGCAAAGGGCAGGGAAACATTTTAATTGCATTTTATTAGTAGCCTTGCATTCAGAGCAAAGGAATTAACCAAGAATGGGGGGCCATATTAATGTCTGGTACATGGGATAAAAACATTCAGAACTGAATTAAGTGAATTAAAAGCCATGGAGACTGAGGCATTTTGAATCTTCAAGGTGAAGATGGTACAAAACTTTTCAAATATTTTTCAACTGTTCAATTTAAAATTATCAGTATATTTTCTGATTTAAAATAACACAAATTCCCCCCCCCCCAAAGGTAAAATGAAAAGACTTTAGGGAATCACTGCGGAAGTTTGCATTAACCACTGTGAAATATTGGAAATTAAAACCTGTCTGAAGAATACCACAGGCAGTATTCTGTGCCCATTAACAAACCGATTAGGAAACCTTTAAACTGCAGTAAGAAGCAAAGCCAATTTCCTGACAACTGCTCTGGAGCAGAAAACACTTCATTTTGCTTAATATCAGACTGCCAAAAAGGAAGAAGTAAGAAAGCACTGTCTTATACACTATATTAAAAAAAAATCAGCTCTAAACTTTTTCTTTTAATTAGCTTTACTTAACGTATTTTTATATATACTGCCTTTGGTTCAAAAATTGTCTCATTAATTCATGCTATTATCAGTTCACATCAAACTACTTTGCCTCTAAAGTGCACTTTAGATCTACATTTGGTTATTTTTATTTTTTATTCACTGTTTATTATACAAAATAGTTATTTACTACCAAATTTTCTATCAGCCTAAAAGCTTCATTTTACTATGCTTTCCTCAAAAGTAATCCAGAGTTGGTATAAGATTTGGTCAAATGTACAATGAAGGGATTATTTTTCGAATTTTGTGACACAACTACAAACATTTTTTGTTCAAGACTCTTCTAAAGAGAGCAAAGCAAAATAAAAATCTAAGAGCTCAAAGCTCCAGTTCCCCCACTGACCACAATAAAGACTGAAACTCCCCAGTATAATCACTGGATGAAGGTTTTACTGGGGTCTTATTTGGGGATGAGGTTGCTGCATGTTTTAAAATGTGCACAGTATCTAGAGCAAACTCCAACTGTATAGGAAAAAAGCCACTGACTGAAACCATCCTAAAATATACTGTACATTCCTAAAACCATTTTAATACTTTGTACTTCAGGCATTTATAAATAGAGGGGGGGGGAAAATCTTGTTTTATAGGATAATTACTTATAAATATGGAATTTCAACTCTGAACCAGAAAAATGCAAATACACATAGAAATTAAGACAGAGGTCTGAGTTAATTTTGTCACTGTTTTCTTAGGTCTTATGGGAACACACTGGTTGGATACCATCATATACAGAACCACATCTAAATATTCTGAAAATAGTCTGTAGAGAGTCAAGAGAAACACGAGGTGACCTCCTGAAAAAATTAACAGTAGGCTTTCTACAATGCAGCATCATGGTAAATGGTTTTAGTAACCAGTTTTCATTTATTCTCTAGGGCACGAATACATTCAATTTAAAAAAAAAAAGAGCACATCATCAGATTTTAATAAAACATACTATTTCTTATTTTCTTGTTTATTGTCCAACTCTAATCATAACGTTAACATTTATATTTTTACATGATCAACAAAAACCTCATACACTAAAATATAAGCCCCACAACAATTGTGGGGAATGTTTTGGTTGAGAGATAAAAGGAAATTGGTCAAAATACATATTTGCAATAATTGGCCTTTACCAATGCTGTTCAAAATGCTCCATTTACAAGCTTTCAGTAACTGCATTCAATGTTGCTTGTGTTTTCCTGTAAGCAATATTTTTTTTGTCCCTTGTTCTCACAGTCCGAACTTCTTTAGTACCACATTTTCTAGACTCAGAGATGTTTTATGATATAGAGATTTCCAGTCTCATTTAACAGATACATAGTAATAAAAGGTTACTCTTTCTGACCATCATTATGAAACTCAGAATCCAAGTTTTTGCAGTACAATTCAGAGAGCTTCATGTGCATGTGCTTCACGTTGTGACTAAGGTGAATGTGCTCCAGCACAAGCCACCACAGAGCACCAGAGCAGCTGAGCCTGTAGCATGAGCTGTGGCGCTGCTGTGCTCTGCTGGAGCCGCAGCCAGAGCAGAGCCTCCCTCACACTCCTCTACCAGACTCTCCCCATTCCAAGTTCTACATTTTCTGCATATTTACACTCTGACACTTCTACACTGACAGAGCACAAACTGTCACAGCACTTACTCTGCCCCAACATCCTACCACTCTGTCAGATACCAGCTACTCAGAGGAGCAAGTATCATTCTGTTTCTGTGTCCAAGTATTTTTCTGGATTTTCATCATTGGTACAATAATGTTCTAAGTGCAAAAATCCTTTTATCATGTTTCAACACCTTCATTTCTATTACACAGACTAAACATTACTTTAATCGTTGCTCTAGAATTTACACCAAGTTTCTCCCCCACTAAAACACTGGACTGGACCAAGAAAATGCCCAGTCAGAAATTAGATGTTTATGAATCTTTATGTAAAGAACATGTACAGATCAGACACAAAAGCAATAAATAAACACACTGGAAATAACCTAACTGTACACATTAAGATTTTAATCCAAGTGCTTTATTGTATCAGCAAAAAATTAGACAAAGGGCCCTTTCTGCCCACTCTTCTCACGTAACAGGAAACCCCAAGACCTGGATCCTCTGCCCTAAGGAGCAGGAACTTACTGGGCCCTGGTAACCGTAATTCCTTACATGGCTGATGCGGAGTGATGCATTGATAGAGGCTACTCACATCCTTAGCAAATCCAGAGAGTTTCTCAAGCAGGCACACAGATCTCCTCTGTGCTGCTCCACTTCAAATGGTCTACTTTGCTGCCTTTTCTGAATAAGCTGCTACTCCTCTGTCAGAGCACCTTGGAAGTAGAACCATGCAAAAAAATCCTCCATTCCTGGGGATCCACTGGTCTTTATAAACAGCAAAATGAGGTGAGGAAAAAAATAATAGCAAAGAAGAAGAATAGTCCTTTTAATAGCACCAGACAGGGATACTAACAGTCAGTATGAAATCCAATCTTATAATATTATTCCATTCCCTTCATCCTGTCAACTTTCTAAGAAATAAAAGTTTCTCATAAAATGGTAATTAAGGCAAACCATGAGAGGTTCCTGACTCTACAGCAAGGGTAAGAAGTTTATAAGACCACAAACGGGACTAAAAGCATCACTGAACAAAAGCACCTTACTTGGTCCCCACTCCAGAATCTTCTGACATGACCAAAGTCTAAGAGAATAATCCCTTCCTTTAGAGCACGTCACCCTTCCATATTTCCATTAACTACCAAATGACCATTAGCTTCCCAAGGTAATGTATGAAGCCTGGAAAAAAATCTCTGGACCCCAGTATTTGTTCATCACAAGATGCTATTCATGCTGGTTTTGATCTGCCTAGGGGTATCTGCCAACTGATCTGCCTATGAAAAAAAAGCCCCCACCACGGGGGAGAACAATTTCTACTTGAAAAAAATCCAGTAGGTAGTCACACAGAAATTTCTCCCAAGAAAGTGCTTGCAGAATTTGTGAGAAGGAAGCTTTAGCTGTAACTGAAGGGGAAATCAATGCTGTTCTTTTGCATGTGAGTAATTCTGACAATTCAAAAGTATATTTTCAATCACTGAAAACAGAAACTCCTGACAAGATTTCAAGTTGTGAAGTAAGGCACTTTTCCTTTCTCACTTTTTCCCAGCCATGAATCTCAGTAAGATTTTTTAAATGTCCACTTCCTGTAATTTTGGTAACTTTAGAGTATAATTATTTTTACATTTTTATGATGCCTTTGGGGTATCATTACAAATATTTTTTAAGCATTTAAACTTAGAAAAATAAAATTAAGTAATAGCTTCTTTTAAGGAGAGACTGTCAGTCCTGTTTTGAATAAACAATCCCTTTTAAAGGCAATCTTGAGATTTATATCCGCTGTAACCATAGAAATTAATCTTGAGTTTAAAGAAAATAGAGTAAAACATAATTTATTTAATGAAAATCAGAACAGTGCTATTGCAAACAAAAGTTGGGTTTCTGTTTTCTCATTCAACAGACAGCTTTGTATGCAGTCTTAAGATTTTACTTGATGGGCTACTTCTTACAACTTAATCATACACATTTAACCAATTTGAACAAAGCATCCAGATTTCTGAGTATTTTAATTTTACTTGATATAGATGTCAATCAGTAAAAAAAAAAAGGTTAAGGACTCTGCAGATTTAAAAAGCTGCAGTTAAATATACCAAACATTTTCAATGATAAGAGCAATCAAGAGACAGTGCTATGAAATTGGGACGTGAAGAAGAAAAATTTTTGTGAGTTTCTCATATAAAAATTTGGGAAGAGCAGAGAAGAATAAAAAAACCCACAAACTGAGAAACATTTTCACTTGTCAGCATAGCTAAAAAATAATGACATTATGTTCAGAAAAAAACAATGGTTCTCATAGACTAAGTATTTACAAGTTGGCATGAAACATTCCAGCACACTGATCCTCAACAACAATCATAACGCATAAGGAACTTCAAGGTTAAAATAATTAAGTATTTATAGGTCAGTTAAGTAGGAGTTAAAACAGTAACAGCATTTGCTGTTATTTTCAAAAAGCAAGGAAAAAGATTTGAAGTTCACATGAGGAAACGCATCGATATGCTTCATAATATAACATCAAAACAAAAGACACAGCCCAAAACCTAATTCACATTACAATAGATGGAAATAGTTTCCTGTGGGAAACTTTATCAAAAGAAATACAACCTCACATAATTTCTCCAATTCCTGTATGTATTATGATAAACTATTTTGTGGCACTTGCAGCTGTTAAATTACCTGTATATAAGGCCATCTTCTAAGCCTCCCTTGACCATATCAAGAGGAAATTATCAGATCATATAAGAAAAATAATAAAGTTCAGCCTCATTTATAATTAGGAAGCTAAACCTTGAACTCTGTACTCTAACCCCAGCTATTCTATTATACAATGACAGATACATTACCAAGGAAGAGAAAGAACGAAAATTAAGCTGCTTAAAAGCCAGAAGTTTCTAATAAGACAGTAACTGTTCATAAGCCAGAGTACCAACTGTGAAGTCCTCAAGAAATACAAGCTTCTGGTCCCCTCTTCCCACCTCTTAGTATGTAAAAGAGAATGCTCGAGGACACTCAGCCAAACCAAGGTTCACATGGACATAACAAACCTTGGCTTGTAATACAAATGGGGAAGAAGAGACTCAATGAAATGAACGGTACAAGGCCATACATGACAACCCAAAATACAACAGTCTATTCCTGTCTCTTACTCAACTTGCCTGTTTCCTGTAACAGGTTACCTTTCCCTGCAATGTATTACTCATTTCTAAAAGCATTAGATGTACTTCTATGAACCCACAACTTCACATAGTAGGTAGGTTTTTGATGGTACACATCCACAGAAAATGCACCATGTGTTAACAGGCAGAGAACAGAGAAACCAAAAAATTAAGGCAAAATCAAGATAAGCAAGAATAGGAAATAAAAGAGTTGGCTGAAATAAAAGGAAACAACATCTGCACTGAGACATACCACCACTGTATACTGCTGCATTAAGCAGCAGGTTTCAGTCAGCAGTCAACTCCAAAGGCCTCCAAGAAGAGAGTGCTGCAAACTACAGCGTTATCTTCATGGCTGCTCTGTAAAGGGATGCAGGCTCCATTCTGGAATTACCAAGTGTCCAGCCAGCTGTGAGACAATCTTAGGAAGCAAGATGGTGAAACACACACTGACACATGCTTATTGACAGATTGCTGTTCACAACCGCTTTGCAGTGAGAGCACATGTCAGCTATCCAGCACCTATGCACGGTGAGAGGAGATCACATTAACTACCAGAGTGATGAAAGAGATTGTGCTTACTCTGTAAACTCTGGTCAATCAGAAGAGCTTCAGAAGACAAAAATCTATTACACACTATTTTACAAAATTAATTTGAGTTCATATTTTACTTGAAATACTCTGCTAGAAAGAATAAAACAGGGACTACTTCCTTTTGTCCTATTTTTTAAGATATATTTCATAGGCAACATCACAGTTTTTCACATTTCAAAGATGTTAACATTTTCAGAGACCTTGCTTTTCACAACTTACTGCTAATCTGGGTATGGGCATTGCTGTAGCACGTAGGGCAAGAAGGAACCATCAAGTAACTAAAACACCATTGTGTCAACAAGTAAATATGTACCAATTGTTAACAAGTTCATAGATTAAGCTGAAGGAGTTACTAAGGAGCTTTGTGTTAATTTCAGTGTCCATCAAACAGTTTCACTGTGTCTCATCTACCCGTCCACAATGAAGAAATCAGCGTTATCTGTGTCTTTTGCCCTAACAGCTAGATTGCCCACCTTAGGCTGCAGTAGCTAAATGCTACTGCATTGTGTGGGGAAATAAAATAACAGCTGGATGGAAAGCACTCATGTTTCAGCAGACAAGCAGATGGAGAAACTGGAGTGTCTCTTGTGAGATGGATGCTGGTTTGTACACAGTTTTCACTCAAGGTTAGAGTAAAACGCTACTGCAATTTGCCACACAATGTTTCACAGCTCTTACATGAATTATGTGAACAGTCTCTCATGTCAAGGACAGAAGCAATACTACCTTTTCCAGTTTCTATTTGGGTTACAAACACCTGATTTAACAAACGTCAGACCACTGCTCCACAGTTCTGCTCTGTGTTACACATGAGTCAGTATTACTGGAATATATTTCATCAGTATTTCAATATTCTGCTCATGCACTGTATGAATTTAGGAAGAAAGGAAAACAGGAGGCACCTCCTTGCTGTGGAGCTATCTCACTAGCAACTTTAAGATGAAAATGTTATGGCCATGAATCACAATTAAAACACAAAAACTTAATACTGGGAAGAGAATTTACCATACAGAGATTAGTTAAGATCATGTGGTAAACATGAAGCAGATATTTGACTGTAGGAGTAGATGGAACAGGAGCTGGTAAAGATCACTGGGGCCCAGGGGCAGAAAAAATAAGAGAAACACTAAAGAGTGAAGGAAGGGAAAAAATTAAGATGGAAGACAGAATAAAAACAGAAGCAGAAGGGCATGGCCTGAGGTAAAGAATGAAAAAAACCCACAAAATATTGTAAGCTATACCCAAGTTAAAGCAATAATTATAACTTCAGTGCAAACGAGAGATGTCTCAAATACACAAGAGCTATCAATGCACTTGGAAGAATGGGACCCTTATTTAGGGTAATAAGATAAAACAAACAAAAACCAAACAAAAAACCAAACACATTTAATGGGAGAAGAAACAAACTCCAAATTAATTATTAGATCTCTTAGTATGTAAAATATATTCCTTGAAAGTGTTCAAAACAACCTATACAAAACACTGTATGCTATATATATGCTAGCAAAGGGATAACCTTACCTCATAATTTAATAGCATGTTTTACTCCTTGGCACACCAGCATTAGAATCAGAGCATCTCAAAACTACAATTCTCCACAGAAACACATAACAATTTCAAGTGCCTGCAGCTCTAATCTCATACCAATGAAAAGACATATTGCTGAACACACTGTATAGCAGCAGTGCTAACACTTAAAGGCAGGATATCTAAACCAGTTGGAAGATATTTTTTCTTTTTTTTTGTCCTGAATGTTCTTCAGTCCCCTTTATAACAATTCAAATGTTGTTCCTGCAATAAGCAACTCAAGTGTCTGTCTGACTACAGCACCAATAAGCATGAAAGAGACAAAAATGACTAAGGATAGAAAAACAAAGGCAAGAAAAATAAAACCCATTGGCTAAATATAAAGATTTACTCATGCAACTTTGTTTAGTTCTATCTAGTTGCACTGTACCAAATTAGCTGAACAGTGACTTTTTATGAAGCTTAAGTAACTCAGGATGATTTTTCTTTTATTTAAACTGATTTGAGGAACTTGCACTTTAGAAAATAAAAGCATAGTTTTAATGACTGCATGCATCTTTTTATTGCTTAATTAGTAGCCATTATTAATACGAATTAATGATATGAATAAAGTCAATAAAAGGAAAAAGCCCAAAAAGCAAGAGCTGGACAAGACAGGAAAAGAAAAAAAAAAAAAGAAAGAAAAATTACAAAGGAAAAATTATTTACACAGATTAAGCTTCACACAGACTCCACTTTCTTTTTTGTCTCACACCACAAATTAGATAACAAGAAAAAAATCTCCCTTCTGCTGCAGAAAGATAATTGACTAGATACTTGTGGCAACTAAATTATTCTACATGTAGTTAATAGTTTCTTACCTATTATTTAAATAAGTGTCTCCTAATTCTGTAATGTGGAAAATCGGTGAAAATAAATATCTTAACAAAGAAATCAAATGGAGTGCAAGTGAAGAAGAAAATACCAACAATAAGAAATCAGTGACACTAAAATTGTGAGAGATTTCAACAGAGAGGTATGACAAAATACGATATAGAGAGCCAGAAATAAAAGCTACACACTGTCAAAAAAATAAGAGTTGGAAGGAACAAATGAGAAGGCAAAAGAAAACTACTTCTTTTACATAAGTGAAACAGAAGAAAATGGGGTGACTCCTGAAGAGCCGCAATTTTAGTTCAAACTCAATTCCAGGGATTATAATATACTTAATGTTCTCTCTGCATTTAAAAATGATCCTACAAGGAAAAGTAAATGCATTTCCTTGAGGCAGCTAAAAGAAACATGCTCTACACACTTAGTCTGGAGCGTGTGCTCCAAGGCAGTGGACACACACAATTGTAAGAGCTGACTGAAGTTATCTGGTTTGAACAGAGCCAACACACAAACACTCACTGAAGCACAAAGAACAAATACTTTCACTTTTTAAATTTCCCTTTCTATTAAACTGAAAACACAGGGTTTGTTGTTTTTGGTTTTTTAAGCAATACTATTTTTCTCTTACACTACAAATATAAAGCATATGCAAAGTACACAGCACAAAATCTGTCAGGCAGTGTCAGCTGGATGCAACTAACTGAAATGCAGTTGTTGCAACAGTCACAAAACAAAGTCCTTTTTCTAACGAGCAAAGAGGTAGAATCATACCAACCAACCTTCACTTGGGACAAACAGTTGATGTGATCATGAAAAATCTTGAGAGAGACTACAAACCAGTAATTTTTCCTATAAAACAATTTTTGTCTATTGCAGCAGCCACTACTCTTAACAGTTACTGCTAGTAGCCTTTGAATTTGGGGTCAGGATGTCACTACAGCTGAGAATTAAAATTACCTAGATCAGAATAAACACAGTGCAAAATCTAGACGTCTCATTTCAGGTAACCTGCAGACTACAGGTACTGCCTTAGTTTACTTTCAGAACACACTCATTTTAGCTGTTAGTCTAAAATGCTTTCATTTCTGAAGTTCTGTGCAACACTGAAGCACTATAAAATGTAACCTAGCCCAAGAAACAGATCCATCATCCTGGATGTACTAGTCTTTTCCTAGGAAGCTATAACACAACTTTATTAAAAATTCCAAAACTTACATCCACCATCCCTACTTTCAATTACAAAGTCTGGTGGTACACAGAATGGCAGCACTAACTTTACAAGAATTTCTAGGTGAATTTTATTTCTTATGGCCATTATGATAAGCAAGAGGGGAAAAAAGTGCTAGGGGGCTTACTGGAAGCGCTCTGTATTTTTAGACAGCATTTTCTATGATAAATCTGCTAAACCAAATATGACATTCACCATTAGCAATAGCTGACAGGTCTTCTTGGCTCCCAATGCAGAGATAAAGCAGAGAGAAAGAAAGAAGTTCTGAGTGCTTTCGTAAATAAGATTTTGATGAAGGACTGCAATTGAAAATTGGATTTCCTGACTTCTCAGTGCATGACAGTTCTTCCTTTTTGAGAGAAAAAATACTGACATTACATACCAAAACCTACTACATTTCCTGATCATATGCTATTACAAATTTTGCTTTAAAATTATGATTATGAAAATTTTATGTATTTCCATATTACCTCTTCAGAACAGCATCATTTATTCAGAAAACTACAACACACTAAAACCCAAACCAAACCATCAAACCAACCAAAAGCCAAAAGAAGAAAAATAGTAGAGAATTTTTCCCGTTTACAAAATAAAGAGACAAAATACATTCCATGCAATCTTCTGGGCCTCAGCTTTACAGTCAACGCAACATTCATTGGATCCTTTTTTTCCTAAAGTGTTACAAGGAAAACCAATTAAACATCAAAAGACTTGTGCTTGTCATGTCAAATTTACTACTCATTGGAACAGTGAACCTTATTCATCAAATACATGTTGACTTGGAAGTCATCATGAACCACATTTTTAACTAATTATAGCAACCTCTACAAAATACTGATTACTATTAAGAATAAGTAAGTTAAACTAAATGCAGCAATTATCATAGCCTTCACTTACCAATAGATGCCATTCCATCAAAAGCACATTGCACAATTGAAAAGTTAAAAATAAAGCATTTTTTTCTGTCCATAATCATTGCTCCTCTGCTGCTACCCAAGACCAAAGTCTTGTGCACTAGGGCTGTTTTCTGCAAACTACACACATCTTTGTTGCAAAGACACTTGTCAAAAGAAGGCTGCACACAACTGCTGCATAAGGAATAAGAACATCATGTTGGCACTGTTATGTCAGACAGGGAACACAGCACACAATCCTTTCAACAGCATGTGTATTACGTGGTTTGTTTTGCTCGTGGGATAATATCAAAAGATGCCTGGGCATCAAGATGGTGGTCAAAGTGATAAACCTACACTAACTGCTACAACTTGTAGCTGGAAATGCATTATTGAATACTGCTCATAAGGCTGAATGGATAGTTTGTTTGCTCTAACTGAAATAAATTAATAAAACAGTTGAAAACCTATTTTCAGCATAGTTTCTAATCTGTGTCAACCGCCAGTAATATTGCAGTCATAGTCTGGGGTTCATATTTCTAAAAGGGTAAAAATCTTCAAAGATGGGTGTTTTAATCCAAACATTAAACATATAGATACAAGCACAGCCATTAAATCACATCACTCAGATTCTTTTATAATTTCATTGTACCAATTTTAAATATTCAAAATAGCTGTTAAACCCACTTTTTTAAAAGTAAAATTAACCAGTAAACCATTAAGACTTGGAGTCATTTTATTAACCTCACTGGGATAAAAATGTAGTCATAAACACTAAGTCAACAAGTAAAAACCTTCATGATCTAGCAACTAGGTAGCAAAATAAATCCTTTAAAAACTATCAAACGATGCTAAAAATAAAATTAGATATAAATTCAAGTTTTAGACTGTGGTCAATTGAGGTCTAGACAAAACCCTATGTTTGTTCACTGCCTAGTCTCCAGTCTGCTCTAAGTTTGAAAAGGTAATTGAACTCAGTCTATAATTACTGGATTAGATACAGATGGGCTCTGTACATTTCAGGGGAGGAAAGAACTGTTTTGATTCATTTTATGATTGCCTGTAAGGTCAAACTTTTCAAAATGTACTTTCATCTGTTAAATGGTTTCTCAAAGTCCCAGGGGGACATCTTCAATAACTGATGTTTTAAGCAATTTGAGTCTATCAGATCCAGTCTTTGAATGTAATACGCTGTCCATTTTCTAGAATTATAAATGTGCATGTAGGTTAATTGCTACAACTCAAACATTTTCAAAACTACACTTTTTTAGAAAATTACAAGTTTTATTCGACAACTGCTATGCATAAATATTTGCAGAATTATTACAGTTTAGAGTACAGAGTATCTTTGGAAATTCAAATAAGTAACACAAATTAGAAACGTCCTTGCTCATAATTCCTTTCCATTTGGATAATGTTCTCTTAGGACCCAAATGAACAATGTTTGAATAGTCCCAACTAAATCAGTTCACTTCTTGCAAAACAAAACAAACAAACAAAACCGAAAAGAAAGAAAAACAAAGAGAAATGTATCTTAATACAAAATCCCAAAGAGCACTTGAGAACACTTCTTTTTCCATAATCTCTTATTTGAGCCTTCATCCTCACTCTCACTCAAGATAAAATATAGAACAATGAGTTAGCATTAAACTTTCTTTCTTCTAAGAATTTTTTGCAAAGTATTTTCTTCAATTAAATCAACCATAACTCTACAGCTGGTTTCAGTACAACCAGGATTTCATCTTGCTTAGTTAACAATTCAAATGCTCCGCAAAGGGTATCTAGCTCTGCTCTCAGTTAGAAACTCTCAGAGCTACCGTAATAGCAATTTAAAGCAGAAAACACACCATGCAATTGAAAGGCAATATAATTGTTCAGTTCATAGTCTTAAAATCATAGGAAACTTAATTCCAAACAACTTATTATTCAAGAGTTTCAGTTTATTTGTATTACAACAATCTTCTTGCTTACAAAATTCCAATAGGAAAGCATTTTTTTTGTTACAACATTACATTTGTGTTTAATCAACAACAATATCTCATGAGCAACAGTCTCAGTCAAAAAAGTTATCTCTGTAGGATCAGATATCTATAGAGCTGTTCTGACAGAGAGTCAGTATTCAAGCACCGGTAATAAGGGTAATTGGAACTATGTTAATATAATCTCCCTCTGACTCCAAGCAGGCTAATGAAAAAGCAAGTTCTCATGTAGTTTCCATGATTAACACTTTATTCATATTATTTCAAAGTCACATAAGGGACAAAACCTGAAGGCAGATCCCACCACCACAAAGTCCCAGCAGAAATACGCAATAAAATAACAGTTGTTTGTATGCCTGCTCGGACAGATCATGCCCATCATCATCAGGCTGCACAGAATTTCTACCACAACTTCCAAGTCTCACTGAAAGAAGAAATTTCTTCCACTGCATTTTAAGAACTGATTGATACAAATCAGTTTGTTCAAAATGGTTCAATAAAATGCCAGCAAACAGACAATGGGTTTTCGTAATAGAAGCTCTTTTTTAACCATAAATCATCAGGAACAATCACGTATAAACAAATGAAACAAGCATGCAATTTTACTCAAAAGATAAAATCCATGTATTATTTGCATTATCTTCCCACATCTCTAATGGATGCTTTTAAATGTATTTCTTTAAAACTGAAATAATGCTGATATTAGAATTTACATGGCGTGAATATGCTTAATTCAATAAAGTAAGTCTTCATTTTTATTTAAGAACTATATAAAAAAAGCTTCTCCTACATTGTAAACAAAAAAAAAGCTTCCTTTAAGAAATGCCTGTCTTATTTTCCCTACAAAAGAGAATTATAATAAGTATTTCAAGTGTTTTATGTGAACTACTCCTGACACCACTGTAATTTTTTAGACAATAAATTGTGAAGAAATGGTAAAGTAGCTAAATAGCCAGGACACACCATAAATATGCTGTATGCTGTAACACAGCAGAAAATAAATACAATGTAAGAAGTTACACTAGGTCATATTTTAGAACAATTAATTATCTCTGATATCTTTTCCTTTTTTCTTCTCCTTCACATTTTTACAATCTCTAATAAGTTTTTTTTTTGTATTTGCTGAACAGTCCTTTACATCATATTTGGAACTGTAAGGAACAGTATCTGAGCTCTCATAAGTATTTCCCATCGACACTTTAATGGATTCCACAATGAGCTAAAAATCTTGGGAACTGGAAACAACATCATCAAGAAAAGCAAAGTGTATTCTTACAATAAGCTAGTCTCACTCACATGATGGTGTACCATTGTGTCTTTACACAAATCTTCAAAAAAAACAAAGGAGATACCCAGTTCACGTACATGAAACTGAGTCAGTATGCAGACTACAGCAATGTAGAGTTATTTAATCTGAGACACCTCACAACTGTTAATGATTCCTCCAGTAATTTTAAAAAAAAATAAAAATCACAACTACCTTCGTACATAATTCATTCTCTGAAATTTGTGAGGAAGAAATCTGACCAAAAAAACCCCAACAACAAAAACAAAACAATAACAAAAAACAACACTGAAAAGTGCTTGCTTATTTCAGAGTAGCAAACTTCTGTGGTAGATTTAAGTACCCTGCGAAGTCTAATACAGCTACTTTATTTTAGAAATACTTTAGCATGTTGTTTCCTATAAGTTCATTTATTATTAAAAATGAAGAGAGAACATTCACACATTTGTACAGTCCAAGGTCAGACTGATCAGAGTCACAGGTCACTAGAGCAGTAGTCTGGGATCTGAAAAACCAGTATCCAATTCCTTGCTTTGGTATGAAGCAGTGTCCCACATGTAAAAAGGAATTCCTGATCCATCCTTACGCATTAACTCCTGCATTGCTTGTTGAGTACTGTACTTTGAAATACAGGCACTTGACTTAAGTACTTCAAGTGATGCGTTATCTATCAAATCAAGGATCAGCTGAATCACACCTCAAATAATGTGTGCTACTTGCAGCACTGTATCTTATTTTGTTGTTTCATAAGATCCTTGAAGAAATCAGAGACCTTTTTTTATTGTGATGATGTAACCTAACAAAATAAGATCAAAGAATTTCTCACCATAACATAAATTATTCAGACTTCAGATAATTTTTGTAACTCTATTATAAAAAACAAAAACAAAAAACAAGAACACAACCTCCCACCATAATCACATTTCTGGAAAAGGTTGACATCAAAACTGGACAGAGCATTCTGTCATTTCAGTAGTGCTACACATTTTTCCTTTAATAGATAATTCCCTCTATGTTTCATTAAACTTACATCTTTTTAAAACTTCACTTCCTTTATTCTGGTATTGACTTCCATGTGCAATATTTCTTCAGAGCCAAAGAAGCCAAATTATGCCCTACCCTATCCGCAACCAGAATCAGTAACTTCCCTGCTTACACATGCAAAGGTAGTATTATGCCCAAGAATCTTTGCATACATGTAATAATTTTTCTATATGGCTGAATGAGCCATGCCTCCATTTAAGCTCACACAAAAGAATGCTTTCTTTTGAATATCACAGCAGAAACTACAGTATGCATCACACTGTCCAGCTGGGTCGATCCAAAGAAAATAACATATAACAAAGATAACTGAAGAAAGTAGAATTTTAAATTAATCAGAATTTGTAGCTGTCACTTGAAAACTAGTATGCAACAAGGTTCTGAAAGAATATCTCAAGAACACACACATCTGTTTAATATTACAAGCCAACTGTCAACATCCTAAGTGAAGTTTTAATTTAATATTTTTTTCTTTCTTGATGTTTTACCTTTAGTCAATGCCTTGTGAGAGTATCGGCTTTCCATAAGAAACTGTTAAATATAAAGAAATGTTATTGTAACATGTTTATAAAATCATAGTTCGAGAACTTTTTATTTTTCTAAGGCCTGACCACAACTTAATTATCTGCAGGACATTCCAGGCTCACAATTGCAAGCTCCAGTTCCCAAGCAATTTTGAACAATATCTACTGTACAGGACATACAGCACTGCAAATACCACAACATGGTAGTGTTTCCAGAAGTCTCCATTAGGGCCTTTAGACATGGTTTTTATTTTCAATAAATATTTGTTTCTCTACTAATCATTAAATGGCTTTCATCACCTCTACATGTTTGTCTTTCACATGTCAGCTTGCTATCACTGCTTATGTTTAATATAAGTGAACTAGTCATAAAAAAGACATGTATAACATGCCTTACACTATATATAAAGTGTTCTAAGACTAAGCACTATGTTCTACAGCTCACAAAATGTTTTCCTCCTTCTTCAGGAAAGAGTTAAGAGGAAGAAAAAACTTTGGAGGCCTTACTTTTTTTTCCCCCATAAAATCATAAAAAATTCACTGAATGACCATAATAGAATTCAAATGAGAATATTAGAATAATATTTCATATTAGAGGTCTAATAAACCTAGGACCTAAGACCCCTTCACTTATTTTCAACCATAAACCAAGACAACATTTAAGAGCTTCTGGATATCCTCACAGAACCTCCAGCAACCTTCACTTGAAAACCATTTCACACTTCCTACCCATGAAGAGGTGGGAAACATCAGTCAGTTGCATCTTGTACTACAGAAATGAAATATTCAATTTAGAATCAGTGAGACTACATCCACATTCAAAACCATTTAGAAGTCAACCAAAAAAGGAAATATCCAGAGGGAAATGTCAAGCAATCCATTAAGAGTGGAAAAGCAAAGACTGAAAGGAATCTGGATTATATTTAATTGTATCTGGGTTTTGTTTTGTTTGTTTTTCAAATGCTGGACAATACCTACAGAAATGGCATAGACATAAATTTGAGTAGATGCAGCACATCTGCTATTCTACAGCTCTCACCACCCTCTATCAAAAGGGAAGGCAGAGTCAGAATGAAAGGGTAAAAAGGGACAACAAACACCCGCTCACTATAAAATGTCATGTTTTGGCAGACAGAAAGCTTTGACACACCGCCCTGAAGTCAGGAAACTTATATTTTCGAGAAAGTATCCATAATTTAACATTCTATGCAATTATATCACAGTAATATTTTCAATAATAAAGAACATTTTCCTCAAATTGCTGGAAATGATTCATACCTCCAATTTTCACCCTTTAATTGCTCTCATGCTGCAGCTATTGTGCCAGGTTTTAATACTTCCCACTCTGAAAAATATTTTAAAGTATAGTGGACTGAAGTTTCAAAGACAGAGCACATAATTACCTAATCTTTCACTGAAAAATTATATCCTTTTGTCTATGGTGAAACACAGAAAAACATAATCCACTCATTACCAAAAATCACAAGTAATCAGCTCAGCATTACAGCAATAACTAATCCTGATGACCAAAAGCAGCCTCGATTAGTAAAAACACAAGTGTTGAGTACTACTCATTGAAAGCAATGGTACATAACCGATTTTGGGGAGATGTTGCAAGACTTTTATGTTTTGAAATAGCTGTTTCCCGGGATTAGAATTAAACTTTTATTTTTTTGCTGATCACACATACGAAGCATAATTAGCATTCTAAGTAACAGTATCTCTCAATTTTATTAGCATTTCGATACACTTCAGAGTCCAAAGCCATTAACGTGCGTGATGACTCAGAAATTCTGTTTGATAATTGCCCCAGAGGAGAAAACTCCTTAGTCCAAGTCTTGATTTAGCAGAAGATAACAAAAGAAGTTACATTTGAAATGTCCAAGAACATCCCCCTCTACCTAAGTGAAGAAGCAAGATAACCATATACACAGAAAATGAGAACTGCAAGATGGTGAGAAGACTCCTTCTCTCAGCTGCTATCCACCAAACTTGTTCTATCTTCAAAAAAAGCACAGGAGGATAATCAGAACCTTAAAGTTACTAATTTCCATGGAAATTAGCTTTATTTTGACCTCACTGTCAATACTTGAAAAAATAAACCCCAACAGTTAAATCTCTTAACAAATCACTGTGATATTCTTTTGAGTCTGCTTATTTTTATGTTCGTTTCTGTCCCAAACAAGAGATTGCATTTCAAAACACAAAAAAACAGAGCCCAAAGCTTGTAGCAATGACAGTGTATCAAAGTAGTAAAAATAATGAGCTGCTCTGGCTTTAAAATCTTTGATAAAGAACTCAGAAACAGTAAAAAGCTTAAATGCAGCAATTAAATCCACTAACCTGAAAATATTAAATTTCAGCCTCATTCTCCGATCTTCCATTTCCTTTCTAGTTCCTATTTGATGTATTATATCATAACTTCCATATAATTTCCTGATATTCTTTTTATTTTTTTAACTCATATTTCTACCTCTAATGTTAGACTGTCTCTTCTCCAACCTACATAATTCCATTTTCTTCCAGCTATGCCTGCTCACTTTCTATCGTCTTTCTTTTCCACTCTATCTCTCCAGCTTTTCAGACCTCTCAAGCCCCACCACACTGTCCCTGGCCCACTTTTCTCCTTCAGAGGTCATGCTAACGTGCCCTATATTTAAGAAAAGAAGGAAGCTACCTATGATAAACCTCAGCTTTCTTCCACTTCCATATGCTCTATAAACTTCCACAGATATTATCCTTATTTGTGGCAGGATGACAGAGCAAGAACTCACAAAAGGTGTTGGCTTAATGGACAACCACAGTCAGGGAAGAGTTCATAGTGACCAATACAGCAATTGCTCCAACAACCCCAAGCCAGCAAAGAACCTCCCACAACCAGCCTGGAAGGAGGTGAGGTGAGGACAAAGACATCTTCAAAATGGGAACTGCAGCCTTATATACTTTTGGACGCCTCAGCACCACATGAGGTCCAGTTAGTCAAAACAAAATTAACAGGCAACTAAGGAAAATTGTCTCCCAAGCCAACTTTCAATCCTGCTGTTCAGAATGTAACTCCCATGGAGTTAAGAAAGTACTTTAAAACAAACAAACAAAGCAGCAGGGGACAATGACAGACATTTGAACAGACATTTCCCAAATGTAAGAGTTCATAACTCTTCCCTCAAGGCCAACCTACACTCTCACCACTGTTTCTGATACAAGTTTTGCTAAAACCAGAAGCATTACATGGGGAACATTAGTGATTTGGCATTTAATCCTAATGCATTGAACAAGGCCAGCATTTAATTCTTCTCCAAAATTATTTTTTTAAAAAATCTTTACTCTGCTATTTCCTTGACCAGCTTTTTATGTGTTTCTCCTCTACTAATTAAAATTATCAACTTCTTTTCCCTTTCATCTCTCAGGCTAAATGTCTTCTCTAACAAGGGTGACAGAAATGAGAGGTAAAAACAATAAATGTTCATAATTAAAAACTAACATTAACCATAACTTGCACAGGGAAAGAGATCAATTTGAAATATTAGACAGCAGTACACTGTAACTCCCTATTTGAAAAAGTGTAATTCAAAATTATATTTTCTGCCTACAACATGGGGGAGGGAAATCCATGTGCACATAAATAAGTAAAAAATGCAGCATCATTCGTGAACTTTGGGGAAAAGAGTGACTGTTCATAACGATATATGAAAGAAGTCAGAATTAATCCTAATGACCTCAGCTGTGGGCCCGATTTATTAGAACTTACCTCTCATTAAAAGTTAAGAACCGAACTGAAATATCACTCGCTGTCCAAAATTTGGCACAGTCATTAATTTCTAATAAAGACTATAATTGGCTACACCACAAGCAGTATATATTTCCCCTGCATCCAAATATTCTCTCATGGGAGTTATTCTTATGTAATCATTAGAGTCAAAACGATCATATAAACTAACCTTATTAAATCAGGTTATAATTTTTCAGTTTAAGTATAAAACCAAAACCATTAAAGGAACAATTTTAACCATTCTTGGACATTTCCCTCATAGCACTGGTTAGTATCAGCTACTCAATCACAACAGAAGCAGTTCACTACATGATCATGCAGTCTTTGATGCTCTGCCTGTGTTCTGTCACACACTTTAACGATATCACTCCTGGATATGGAAGTTTTAAGGATTAATCCCCTTTCAGGTCTATCCTAGACCTGGCAAATACATGTCCTATTCTATAAAAGTTAATATAGAAAACTGGCTATTTCTTTATTTTGGATATTTCTCAGTACTTTGAAAAGCTCAGATATAATGTGATTCATTCTGAAATCACCAACCTGAACTTGACTCAGAACCAGCAGCAAAATAATTACAGTATGTTCCAATAAAACATTTAATACTTGGCATTTTTATTTTTATATACCTTTTGCTTTTAGAACAAAGATGGTGTTACTCCCTGCATCAGCACATCCATACCTCCCAAGAACCGGTTACTATATATCCAAAAATAGTAGGCCATGGAAAAGCCTGTGGACCTCCCAGTCCGTAAGTCAACTCTTTTTCTTACTATATTAAAATGTTATTAAGCACAAGGAGTCCTCTGTTTGAAATCTAGATCCCCAGATTTCATATACTAAATATTTTTCAAACTTCTTTTTATTTGCAAATCCCTAGAAATTTTCCAGTAAGGGTGTACACTTGTCTTTCTCTCTGAGTATTGTGTATATTACACAATTTCAGTGGCTGAATGTTATTTTTGCTATCTCTTCAAACAATCCTGAATAGTCTAAAAGGGATCAGAAAGTATGTATGTCTAAAAACACTCACTTCTAATTGTGCTATGTCAACAATTATATCATGCTATTCAAGGTGGTCTTCTATAGTCAATTTGGGGGATAAGCTACTGGTTTGGGCATTCCCTGTGCTTCCCTGTGTAAACACCATACACAAACACTCCTACCCTTCTTTCTCCTGTGGGAATGCTCTAAATATAAAACTCTGCAAAGATCTGCAGGAAGATCCCGCACTTGGGACCAAGGACAAAACATCAGCTCTCCATCTCTCTCCTAACAGCACTGCTATTTTGAATTATCCCATGGGCTGCATTCCAAACAATGAAATATGATGGACTTTCACAGGTACGCATGAAGGGCTGTTTTACCCAGAGAATGTTAAATAAATAAATAAAATAAATATGGTGCCACTACCCTATGGGTAACCAAAGCAGTGTACTGCAAAAGTCAGATGGCTTTGAAATTAAAAGGTTTGCTTAAAATTTATATTCAATGCCATTTGTTCTGGCTTTCACAAGAACTAGTTTTGGAGACAGGTTTTATGTGGGGATTTTTCCTCCTCATTACACATTTGCACAGAGCAGCTGAACATATTTTTTATGTGGATATTGGCCTATCATAGCCATTTTTTTTTTTAAGAATCAGTTAATCATCCTACAGAATCCATACACAGAGCTTATATGAATAACAGATGTTGCAGTCTCATGAATCTGGCAACCTTATGTGTTCAACAGCTTCAAACATAGACATTTGATCATTCTGATATTTTGCATTTAAAGACTTAGGAACATTTAACCTTTCAATTTTTCCAATCTCAAGGATATATTTTCAGATATGCTTGGTATTGCTTTTGAAGAATTCATGCTCCAACACCTCATTTTTTAGCTTTTTGCAAAACCTTTAAGAAAAAGAGAATCTCCCATAGCAAAACCGGAGATTTTATTCATGTTTGCAATCAAGCCCACCATGAAATTCTGTTTGACCGTTAATTCATATTTATTTCTGTTCATAGGCTGTATAAGCTTTGATTCCATTTCTCCAACACATATTGAACAGTCAGCTGTGATAAAAGGTTCTCATTCCTTCGATATATTCAGATACCTAAGAAGCATATTTGATAGATAATACTCCCAATAGATCATACTTGCCATAAAAAAATAACAGGAAAGGCTTAAATCATTTTTCCTAATATTGGCCTAAAACAGAAACTCAAATGACAAACACCTTCCAAAACTATATCTTAAAATACCCAAAATAGCAGATTTAAGACATTATAAAGCTTTGAATTAGTGTCACACAGCCTCTGAACTACTTATGTTTGTCACTGAGAACTTACTGCAAGCCCTTTTTTACTTAAATACTTCTGCTCTAATCCTTAAAATTCTTCAATCATTTAGCTTAATCCCAAATCTGACACCATATACCAAGGAACAAATACACTGGACTTGTATGGCAAGGTTTTGGTGGCAGGGAGGCTAGAGGGTGGTTTCTGTAAGGAGCTGCCGGGAGCTTCCCCCATGTCTGACAGGGCAAACACCAGCCAGGTCCAAAATGGATCCATCACTTGCCAAGGTCGATCCCAACAGCAAAAGGGGTTGTGCCTCTGGGATAACAGAGTTAAGGCAGCAGTGAAAGTGTTGCTGCACAATAGTAACTACAGCTGGAAAGAGGAGGGAAAATATGTGAGAGGAACAACTATGCAGACCCCAGAGTCAGAGCACAAGGAGGGGAAGGAGGTGCTCCAGGCGCTGGAGCAGAGATGTCCCTGTTATCCACAGTGCAGCCCATGGTGAGTTACCCTGTCCACCTGCAGCCTGTGGAGGTCCACAGTGGAACAGAGATCCACCTGCAGCCCAGGGAGGACCCCACACTGGAGCAGGTGAATGCCCAAAGGCAACTGTGACCTCACGGAAAATTCACACAGTCTCCTGGCAGAACCTGTGGCCCAGTGGAGAGAGGTTTGCTGGCAGGACTTAGGACTGCATGGGGGACCCACGCTGGAGCAGCCTGTTCCTGAAAGACTGCACCCCATGGGAGGGGCCCATGGGGGAGCAGTTCACAAAGAACTGCAGCCCATGGAAAGGACTTGTGTTGGAGAAGTTCATGGAGGACTGTCTCCTGTGGGAGGGACCCCATGCTGAAGCAAGGGAAGGGTGTGAGGAGTCCTACCCTACAGAGGAAGGAGCAGCAGAGACATTGTGTGATGAACTGACTGTAGACCCCATTCCATGTCCCCCTGTGCCGCTGGTGGGAAGGAGGTAGTGAATTAGGTGTGAAGCTCAGCCAGGAAGAAGAGAGGGGTGCGGGGAAAGGTGTTATTAAGATTTTGGTTTATTTCTCATTATCCTATTCTGATTTGATTGGTAATAAATTAAATTCACTTCCCCAATTAGAGTGGATTTTGCCCATGACAATAACTACTGAGAGATCTCTCCCTGTCTTTACGACCCCATAAGCTTTTCATTCTGTTTTCTTTACTCTGTCCAGCTGAGGACAGTGATAGAGCAGCTTTAGTTGGCACCTGGCATCAAGTCAGGAGCACCCTGCCAAAACTAGATAAGCCTGTAAAAGTATGGTGAAATGTAAACTTAAATACCCCTGTATACTGCATTTAAAATAGCCATGTCACTGTAAAGTCCAAGAGAAAAAAAAAATGTTGCTTTTGTTTTAATTCTCCAAAAAGCACTAACATAATGAATTCTACCAATCTTTTATATACTGGAAGCAATGGAAATTCTGTCACTATTACTGTAGCTCTCCTCTAGGGAATCCCTCAAATATCATTTCTTATCTGGTCCTAGTCAATATGCAACCAGTGAAGAAGTGGAGATGCCAAAAACATTAACCATACATAAAGCATAAGTCATCTTTCATTACATATCAGACAACCCAACGGTGGTACAATGCAGCTGACAAACCAAAAAAAGCCCAAACCAAATAAACAGTGATGGGTCAACGCTAAGGCAAAGAAAATCCTTTCAACAGTTCACAGCCATAACACTCATCTTCCATTTATATGGATCAGTTTTGTCACAGATTAACAACATCACCAGCAACACCAGTCTCTGCAACTAAAATTACCATGGTTATAGATGACCTCGTAACATCCTTGTGTTAACAGCTTAGTCTCAAATACAAAAACCTTCATCAGCTCCCCAGAGAGTGCAGCAATGCAGTATACCCGTATACTTCAAAAAATACAAATTAATACAGAATGTTGAAGTATTTTCTTGTGATTAACACAAAATACCAATAGCACACATATCCTTCCATCTCTAAATGAGCTACCCCACATAATATCAACTCAAGTCAAAACTCTTCTATTCTACGTTCTCCATGCCTACTTCAACCCACCTAAAAAAACCACATTAGGTTTGAGAATGTCAACAGGACTTAACCTCCCAAGTGCAATGGAACTTTACCATAAATACAGAAGCCCGCTTGTAGGATTACTGTTAGAATTTTGTGAGCTTCTTCTCCAAATGCTAAACACCTTCAATCTCCGTCTTAAACATCACTTATAGACTGTACACAATGAAAACAAAACCAAAAAGCCTCCACAGTCCTCAAATCCTACAGCGAAACTCACAGTCCTTCAGGGGCAGAAAAGAGAAGAATACACAATGTATGATAGATTTACCTCACTTAATACAGTTCAGCCAAGTGCTCAAACACATTAATAACGTGACACAAAACCTCCATGGAATGGACTAGAAAGGAGATCTCTGCTCCTACACCTGTGTGGCCTCCCCAGGCAGGGCTGAGCAGCTCCCAGTCCCACACTCCAGCTCTGCTGCAGGGGCTGGCTGCTGCTCCTGGAGCTTGGATCACAAGTGGCACCAACACAGCTCTACCTGCAAGACACTACGCAAACTCACCCAGAATGTTACACTGAAAAGAGTAATTCTGTGTGTAGACTCTGCATATTTCACTATTTTCATATGTGTATGCCAAATGAGGAACTTCCACTAAGGACTTTGGGCTTGTCTAGTTTGGAGGGGCAAACTCATTGCTCTCTACAGTTTCCTGTGGAGGAGATGTGAAGAAGAACGTGCCAATCTTCTTCTCTGGTACCCAAGGATAGGATAAATGGGAGTGGTTCAAAGCTATGCCTGGGGAGGTTTAGGCTGGACATTAAGAAGCATTTCTTTACCAAGAGGGTGGTCAAACACCACAACAGAGACGGCTGATGCCCCAAGCCTGTCAACGTTTGAGAGGCATTTGGACAATGCCCTTAATAATAAGCTTTAACTTTTGCTCATACCTGAAATGGTCAGGCAGTTGGACTAGATCATGGCTGGAGGTCCCTTCCAACTGAAATTTTCTATTCTGTGACCAAACAAGGGGTAGAGAAAGTAGGGACTACATGTAGCTTATTCAGGGTGTCTGCTGTTATCCTATATGTATTCTGACCACTTCATTACATGCTTTACAGACAACACTAATTACCCATCTGATATGTTCCTCAGATTAAAAAATAAACAAAAAACCTGTATATAGACAAGACGAATTCACTAGCTTTTGTGGACTTTTTAAAAAAGAAATACGTTAAAGAATTAATACACATCACAGATTACATTTTCAAGCCAAGTTGCATAGTCTTGGCAGAAGCAGTTAAATTTTTAATTGCAAGGCTACAACAAAGTATTTGAAAGAGGGTGTGACACATACGTAATCAAACTGAACTGTATTTGGCTAAAACAAGCAGTTAAAATCATAACACATTTTACTATAAAGCTTATTCTTCTAGCTGCAGTTTCAATGTTTTATTCACACAATAGAATGGTGGTCTGGTGTATTGCTGGCTCACTGTCACAAAGTGACAAAGTCACAAAGGACTTACAGAGTAAGGCCAATCCATCTCACTCCTCACTGATCAGCATGTCAACAGATACCATGCTTCAGCAACACATTTTTAGCTTTCACTTCTTCTCCAAAGTCACTATTTATGTAAGTACAATTAATTAAACCCATTCTCCCCCTCTGGAGGTTCAGCTCATCCACACTGGCATCAGCTATTTGCTTCACCTAAAGCTCCTGCAATTAAACAAGATACTTTTATCCACATCTTTATCCTTTTCTCTGTTGTCCGGACAATGCATCAAAGAAACTCAGAAAGGGTGAGGAGTTCAGAGACAAGACTGAGGTCTCCAGGAAACAGTATCTGTGAATAGGGGAAAACCAAAGGACAAAGGCAGGAGGAAAATGACATGGCTCTAGCACACCATCTCCACACAGGACTGTGGTGGAGCAATGAGAATATGAAGGCACAGACAGGCTTGAGTATAAACAGAACTTTAAGAAAGAAAGCCAAAACTGGGAGGAAGCAAAACCAAGGGAAACCTGGTCATAGGAAGAGAAGAAGGAGCAAAGACCAGGAAGGAGGAAAAGGTGGGCATGAATCTAGTCAGAAGCTGTAAGTTATATGAAATATAGACTGAAACTGAGAAGGAGGAATTGAAGTGCAGACAGAGAAAACACTAGTGGCAATGGGGCAGAAGCTAAAAAGCTTCAGAGGGAACAGAGAGAAATCTGTGTCTATAAGAGCATCTCTAATGGAATACAAAATCTCAGATTTCCTTGGGCTTCCTCTGCTACCACAAATAACTGTGACACACTTTGGTAATGCATCCAAACACCACCTACTGCTAAATCCTTAGGGAGTTACAACCTATCCTCAGCAGCAGTCCAAGTGCTGCAGTTCTGAATGGCAGGTTTAAAAGCTGCAAACTTGTTGACGAAGATAAATGCCAACATGATGTCATGTGACAAAATTTCAATCTTTTTTAGAATTCTAAGGATGCACAAACACACACATATTGTATAAAAAATTAAAAAGTCTGCCCTCTTCTGCCTGGGGTAAGACTGAATAAGCCTGTCTTCTCTAACACTGCAGAATGCCTTTAGCTGAAATCAGAAAAAATGCACCGGTGTGGAAAAAAGACGTGTATCTTGTGGACAAAGATCACGAACGTGGTTTTATGGACAGATACCCCCTAACACAGAACTCCCAGCTGACAAGTCACATATCAACATTTTGTAATGGTTAATAATTACATGTTCATTTAAGAGATACCCAACTTGACACCTTCTGCTTAGGCCTCTAAATAATCGCTGGGCTACTGAACATCAAGTGTTATAAAACACATCAGTTTTTAAGCACTCTCTCTCTCAGAATTGGGAAATGTACAAAGAGCACTGAAACATGAATTAGTATCTGCGCTTGAAAACTAAATGATCACTAAGTTGGAAAATTACAGGACAAGATAACCTGTGCATTCTTCATTTAGTCCTAAAATGGCATATGCATTCTGCAGGCCTGTCTCCTCAGACGTTGTATTAAGCAGTCCTTTTCTCTTAGTTTTTCAAAATACAGTCCAGTTTCTTAATAATTACGTTATTCAAACCCTGCCTTTGCCTCAGGATGGAGGAAAACAATCAACAACCGAACCGTTTTCACGGAACGACTGCGGACGGAGGACTGTTACTAACGCCAGCCAGCTTTCAGCTCTGTTATTCCTTAGCTTTTCACTGCCTGTCTTGTCACGTCTTAAAACGTTCCGGCTACCTTTGGAACATTTAATTTCCCTCGGACTGCCACTTTACAGCCATATCGTGTGGCGCGGGGGGGCAACCAAACTAAATGGGAGCAGGCGGGGAGCGGCATTGCAAACGCTGAGGGACACGTGTGCTGCGGGAGCGCCCTCCTGCCCTACGTGGCAGCCGGCCTGAGGAACAGCCGTGAGCGCAGGCACGGCGGCTCCGCGCCGAAGACCCGCAGCGCCGGCAGGAGGGGCCGCGACCCGCGGCGTCCCCTCAGNGCCCGGTCCCGTCGGGAAGCGCTCGGGAGCCGCTCCTGCCCGCGCCGGGGTGCTGCCGCGGGGAAGGGGGGGCGTGTTGCGGC
>VWZF01001198.1:664801-681501 GCA_013396755.1 Sclerurus mexicanus
CTCGGCCTCCTGGTCACGGCAGGGCGGGTTAGTTGAGCTGAGTAACACGTGTTAGCAGGTCCGTGCTCGGTCTGGGGCCTGCCTCCCCCGGGAAATGGCCACACGTGTGAGCAGGCCCTGCTCTCTGGTGGGAATGGCCTGAAGGTGTGTCAGGGCGGGCTTAGGCTGGATACCGGGAAAAGGTTTCTCACCCAGAGGGTGCTCGGGCGCTGGAACAGGCTCCCCAGGGCAGTGGTCACAGCACCAAGCCTGGCAGAGTTCAAGGGGTGTTTGGAAGATGCTCAGAGGCACAATGGGGATGGCCCTGTGCCAACGGGAGTTGGGCATCACGATCCACGTGGGTCCCTTCCAACACAGAATATTCTGTAATTCCGTGGTTCTGTTCATGTCCCGTGACCGCATACCTCTGAGCTGTGTAGGTGCAGCAGCCTTGTTACACCTGGAAGGTGCAGCAAGGATTTCTTCTGCACCAGAAGGCTGATCTCCGGGGTCCTGTGTGGCCATCCCGCACTGGGACAGGGTCACACCGGTACCTGCAAGATGTATCACACTGTTTGTAATCTGATTCTAAAGAAAGCTTTGTGAAATAGCCTTTGTTATCGAGGCAACTTTTATTGCCGTGTTCTGTGCAGTGGATAAGCTATGTGAAATTGTGTGGCACACCAGGGAAAACTTTTGACCAAAAATCTAGCAGTGGGTTCTATATATATGTATAAAATATAAATATATATCAATACAAATAAATATATGTGTATGCGTATGCCATCCAGTGCTCTGGGATCCAGCAGACACCATGTAGTTTTTAACTGTCCTTTCACTGACCAGAAGCACATTCCCTGAGACAATCTCCAAAGAACACAATTTCAAAATCCTACCTCGCCTCAGCAGACTGGAACTGATCAACCACAACTATTTTTCCTATCTATTCCAGGGTATCAGGCTTTCTTCTCTTGTTGATTACTATTCTGTTTTCAGTTCAATTCCCATCAGCTCAGCCTTAGCTATATATTAGTGGTTCCCTCACAGTTATGTTGTAATTAGTATTCATTCATACTTTGTTATTGCTGTTCTATTTAAAATTGTCTTTTTGTTGTGGTACGGATATGTATTTCTAATTAAAGGAATAGACTGTTTTAAGTCCCTGTCCTCGGTGCTGGATTTACCATGGGAATATATTTAAGGTATTAAAAAAGTGGACAATGAAGGAGATTAAACTTGTCCCTCCAGGAATGCCAGCAGTATTTGATTGAACCCTGAGCCAAATGTTTTGCTCTTTCAAGATTAAGAAATTCAGTACAGAGATACTTCAACAAAGGACGTGTTTAATAAAGCTGCGTGAAACTCACACATAGTAAATTAGATACTTTGAGTTATGTTTTCTAAAATTGGTGGGAGTTTTGTTGTTATTTGTTTGCATGACCAAAACCAAACACATCTAATAAAATTCCAAGAATGTCTTGATCACATGGACACCCTTCACTCTTAAAATTTCTTAAATACACTGCTGAGACATGTTCATGAATGCTGCATGTTAGGGTGGTTTTCATGTGCTGTGGTTCTGCCGGTAAACTAATAACTCATTCCACAAACACATGATTTCCCAGGCACTTGCACAGGTAACTTTTTGTCAATAGAAATAAGAAGCTCACAGCTTGGCCCACAGTAGTACGCTCCCAGAAGTGTAGGTGATAGCATTAACCTCTGGTTATGTGCACATCCAACTATATAAATTGTTCTGATACTGAATGAAGCAAGCACCTACACTCCCTTGAAGCTTTGCCATTTAAGTGGCCATTGGATAAAAATCTAGAATTGTTCCTATTAGAGTTCTGCTTTTTTGGATTTAAACCATAGAAATATGAACGTGATTTTGAAATTCTGAACTTCACCTTCCCTTCCTACTTTTAGAAAAAACAACTTCTTGCTGCCCATGCAAACTAATAATTTTCTAATGAAATTCAGGTTATTTAAAATAACTAGAATATTCTATACGTTTTTGGATGAAAAAAGAAACTACAGTTCATTAAACAAAGTAAATTTTAACAGACATACTATAGTTTACTTCCTAACTTTGCAAAGATAGATGCACGTATTAAACTACTGTGAATATTCCTTCTGAGGTCAGTGGAACCACACAAGGCACACACAGTTAAGCACATACTGCTTTCACTGGATCAGGACCTTACCTTGAAATTTTTTTTGGGAAGAAGATCATATCTTCATTTCTACTTATTTATTTGTGCTTTATGTATGTGACCAATAGTTACTGAAAAAATGCCCCAAAACAGTAGCAGTAATAGTACACAATGAATTTTGAACCTCAAAAGTCTTAAAACTTCCATTTAGGCCCAGGGAAATAAACACAGATATATTTTAAAAGGAACAGAGTATTAAAATTCCAAGTAGCTGATCTCATCTGTCAGAAATAGACTGAACAGTTAATCTGGCAAAGGAAAAAGTTAAAGTACCTTTTGAATGTGAAGGTTGCTCAAGTGGTCTAACTCATTAGGTATATAATACCCAGGGCCTCTGCTGTAGAGATAAATAGATAGCTTTGAAGATTACAACTACTTTAAAATCAGTTGTTAAGAACTGGTGCCCAGAGCTTTTATTTGAACTTGATCCCAGCTTCCTGTATACAGTAACTGCATCTACTCAGTAGTTATTTGCACTTCCACAGCCACCTTCTTTTGAAAGCTTAAGGCTTACTTTGGAACAGATAGGTTTCAATACTACATGCCGGAGCTTCCTGTAATTGCTAAGAAGACTAATCTTGAAATTTAAGATTTTAAGGTTGGAGTAAAATTCCAAAAACACACACAAAGGACTACAGTCCCACCACAAGCAGTGCAGGTAAATCGGTAAGACCACATGCACTGGTACACTCTGTTGTGCCTCTGCAGGAGCGTGTCTGGATGAGAAGAAGTTAGGACTTTGGAAACTACAACAGCCTTGTGTGCAGTGTGAGAGCAGCCTGCTGATCATCAGGTCTTGCTGTACCTTCTTAACAGGCACACCTAGTAAAATGTCCTGGGCAAACCTGCCAATGAAAAGGAATTGATGCTTCCCTGTGGTTGTCAATCAATGTGCCCAATAAAGAGGGGCCAGTGGGGTTCCTCTCCACTTAGAGACAGGTAACTCCTCAAATTGTAATTTCCTTTGGTCTGAGGAGTAAACAAAAGGGATAGAGCTCCTGAACGTCTTCCCTTCCAATGTTACAAAGGTCCGTATTTGGCACAGACAGTAGAAAACTACATGATTTCAACTTTTTGCATTTTATATTTTTACTGGCATAACCCCATCAACTCTCTTTATGTAATGGCAGTGTTGCAAACTGAACAAAATATCAAAAGGAAGGCAATTTGCTTCCAGTGCACATTTGTAATCAAGACAAATCAAAAAGGGAGAAACTGTATTTGGTGACAGTTTGAGCTTTTAAGCCAACAGTGTGCATGCTTATTGGCTTACACTCAAATTAAATACAACTTTGTGGATGTGTAAAGAAATCTCTAGTGTTTAAAAGTAGAACTGGAAGACAATACAACCTGTACAAAGGAAGTATGGTCATGGTATACATTGAAACAAAGTTTTGTGGGAAGAATGGATATGAACTGCATAGATATAAGCAGCCTGTATTGTCTGTAACAACAAATATTGACCGCCAGAAACCACATCAAGGTTCTGTTATTCTCCTTGGAACTAGAAAATTTACACAAAAAATGGTTCAAAAATAGAAACCCTTCATGTAAAACATATTTTTGCCTTAAAACAGGTTTGTATATATTATGTCTAAAATAAAAATTTTTAGGAAAAAATATAGTTTGATTTTCCAATTGTTCAGAAGCATATTTCATTTAAAAGGAGGTCAGGTATAAAACCATCCTTTAGTTGTAATGTAAATCCTAACATTATATATGCTATCCAGATTACATTACCAAAGTTGTGTGTGTGTGTGTGTGTGAGTGTTCAATGCAATTAAGTTTGAATTATTGAAATTTAAAGAGCTGGCTACTGCATGCAAGAGCAATCATCAGGAGTTCTGATTGTTCCTCAAGTAAATGAAAACACTGTCCCTGCCTCTGGACATTATATGTAAAAAGCAGGTAAAATTCCACATGAGAAAGAAAATTGTAGGTCTTCATCAGAAAAAAATTACCTGATAGACAAGGTTTTATAAGAAAGAAATACTTGGGTTATATACCCAATTATATAGATATTATTTTCCAAAGCAGCAAACTTCAGAGGGTACAATCTTCTTTTGTTTGCTGGCAACTCAAATTGTACACCTGTTTATCCTACAAAGCTTTGACTCTTATAATACAATGTATATTAGGAGTTTTTTGGCCACCATATCACTACTGCTTCTTCTCTGATCCAACAGCAGCAGTAGTCAGAGCAAATGAATTCTAAGGCTTGTGAAAATATATGTGGCAATAACCCACATGAGACAGAGTGAGCCCTTTGAACACTCTCTAAATGACACTAATGAATGTTAAGAGGCTAAGCTCAGGAATGTTCGGGTGTAGTACCCTGTACATTCACAAGCTAGTTTTCTGCCACAAGCTTCCCTGAGTAGATGAACCCCTATAAGTTGAGCAGCAGTCAACACAAATCAATGCAGACTTGTTACACATATAATTTAATATAGGTAGTGAAGAAAATTAATATTGCTAACAACTACACATGTGGCTGTCACCCTATGTGGCCTTAGAAATGGGATACAATGAGCACAAACCAGAGAGGCCTGAATTTTGCACACCCCTGCCCACAATACTGAATGCAAGACAGTTTGGCTTGAAAATATTTATGCAATGAATGCTGTATATATGGGAAGCTTACATTGTCCCACAAGCTCAGAGCTGCTGGCAGTGAACAGAGATAAAAGAATGTATGCAAGAGATCCTTTAGAAATTCCCCTTGAAAAATAATGTTGATGTTCCCACTGTGAAAAGAGTAGGAGAGAGGTTACAAAACCCCATTTTTCTGGAACTATCCTAGTATGAAGTCTGAAAAGCAGCATAGACACAGCTGTTCCCCATAACTTAGACCAGATTCAGTTTTTTTCAATGTTCATGGTTTTAGGAGTGAAACCAACCTAGCTACACTCTAAAATTCCAATCCCTTAAAAAAATGGATTAAAAAAACCCACTTATGAAATATTAAGATGAACATCAGTCATAGAACACAACACAAAGCGTACTAATGTCTTGTATTAAGGAGGAACTCTATTTAAATACGATCTTCCATTGATTCCACATTAACAACATGCAAAAGTGATGGTAGGGTGTCCCTGACAAGAGGAGGAATAGAACAAAAATGTGAGAAGAGTAGAAAAATTAAAATGTAAAAGGAACCTATTTAAAGAATTATTGTAAAGGAGAAGAGGGAAGGAAAAGGGAAGAGCTTCTCTGAAGTTATTTACAGACAATGATATAGGCAAGGAAGTTGTGAAATCTGGACAATTTTTGTTCAATTTTCTCATAAGAAACTCAAATCCTGCTGTGTACATAACAAACCATCCAACATGATGTTTGAATGGGCCTTGAATTTATGTTGTTATGTGTGCTTTAAAAGTAAAAGATGAAAAGTCAAACTGGAATTTTAATTCTGTTTCAATTGATGTAAACTTCAATGATTAACTGATATGCCAGGGAAACAATGTCTTAGTGCCTGAGTGCTTCCCACATTTATAGGGTCAGAAATAACAATAAGCCAAATCAAAGACATTTCCGTTGTTGGGATTTGAATCAGGCCCAGCATACATCACTAGAGATCCTACAAAGCCTTCGCCAAACCCACAAAGGACTGGAGGAATTCCATAGCTCCATTTGGACATTTCTGAGGTTAGGCAATGGCTCACTATCTTGTGGATATCATGCAGATCAGCAGTAGAGTGGCTTGTCACAGTGGCTTTCACAATAACTAAAGCACCAATAAAGGTACCAAATTAATTGACATTGCAGTGTTCAGAATTTGTTATCTTTAGTTCTATTACTTATGACTTCAAGTTTGTGTAAATTCTTGCAATATTTGCCTAGTTTTGTTACAGATAAGCTCCCTGAACCTTTTCATGACTCAGTTGCACAAAGCACTACTGTGGGTACAAGGGAAGGGATGGGACCAAATAACTTGTGGAAGGAAGGGTAGAAAGGTACTGCAACAGCCCCAGCTCATATTGGTTTATTCTGTCAGTGAATAGACACAAAAAAACCAAACCAGCAGAAATAAACCAAAACAGAATAGCCTTACAGAGAATATCATTGTGTGTATCATCTCAGTTTAGTAAATCCACAAAGCCAGTGAAAGAAGCATAGAAATACCATGTTTGACTCTGTTCTTGCTTATCTTGGTAGAAGCAGAGTTAAACTAGATGTAAACAGGTGTTAGAGCACTTTTGGCGTGTTTGCAGACTGCATAGTAGTGCTCTGTAGAGATCCCTGAGCTGGCTCCAAGCAGACTGGTATGACCACAGTGTACTGGTGCCCTGAATGGTTTCTGCCAAAATGTAATCATATCCCCTTAGCCTTTCAGCTTAGACTTGTACAAAGGCATTATTATTGCAATACAGAAAGTACCTTACCTGACAGGGTCTTAGAGCTAGCTTGTTTTTTCATGTTGATGACTGAGAGTCAGGGACCTGGCTTTCCTGGTCATCTCTTTTCCAACAGATGAATCTCCAGTTTAGAGCCGAAATCCTTCCTTTTAGTCCCTAAGGGGAAAATAAGGAAGGAATCAATGCTCCTTAACTCTAAATAATCTCTAAATTGGTGCACAATCTCAGATCATTCTCTAGTCACCTCTACAGCCAGCAGCCCTTTTGGCGAAGTGTGCCATTCATTCTAAGGGAAATCTGTGGTGGGTGAGGTGCATCTTCTTGTTGCAGTGCCTATTTTACAATCTAGTTTAGACTAGACCTTCAGCTCAGATGGGGCATCTTGGGAGATTAGACGAATATAATCTTTCTTAGCATGGTGTTTTCTGTGATAAAAATTGAATATACCAAAATGAAATGATTCAATACTTCCTTGAGAACACTGGAGGGAGCTCACAGAAAGAGACAGGAAAAAAAGAGAAAAGGTGACAGAGAAGTTGCTCCAGTTATCTGAAAAGTTCTGTGAATATTTACCATTATAGATTGTGTTTCATTTTGATACATATACAAGTGTAAAAAAGAGCTATTTTTGTTTATATTAAATTCTGGTAATTTTTCTCTGTATCGTGGCATCATTGTAACTTTCTATTTTGAACATATTTACTTACAAAACATGCTTAACAGGCCTTTTCTTTTTCATTTAAATTGATGTTTATTTGAGTTCTCTTGTTTCTGTTCACTTGGCTTCATACTCTGCAGTCTGATATTTAATCTAAAATGAGGGAAAGGGACTTTGGCAAACCGTAGTTATACATCCCCTAGGAAAATACCATCATCTTCAGTGAACATAATATAATGAGGAGGTGTCCTATTACATAATTGAGGAGGCATTGTCTTTTATATGCATTCTGGTTCATTTTTCACACTAGATTAATCTTAATAAGCATCTGCTTTGAGTAAAGAGAGTTTTGTGATATTTCAACCATGACCTCTCTGAAAGTCCAAATGATTTTACTTTATGTTTCAGACTGGAGTATTCTTTTGAAACATTTCCCTTTACTATATGATAATCAGTATGTTAACATGAGCTGATTAATCCCACCAGTCTAACGCTGATACCATAGATCTTGTGTCCTTTCCCTAATAAACTCATGGCTGTGAAAACTGGCTTCTTAAATGAATTCAGGGCAATCCTGCAGACTGTGGAGGTCAAATTTGATGACCACAGTGGTCCCCTCTGGCATATAATCTATGAATTTGTAACTCAGACTGGAAGAAATACAAATAACTGTATAATAACAGCAGTAACGGAAGAAATAAAACTAGCTGCTTTTAAGACAGAGCTTGATATATTTATGAAAAGGGTTACATGAACTGGTTGCCTGCAATAGCTGGAGCAAGAACTTTGTGGCTCTGCAGTCACTTCCAGAACTATTTTACTGTGTTTCAATTGCTCGTCAGCTTGCTCTCATTTTAAATATTTGTTTTAAAACAGTTTTTGATACAGTTACTAGGATAACAAATTAAAGATGGATTTTAGCTTTTTAAAGAAAGGCTCTCTTTCATTTCAGATGACAGACTGAATTGAGGCCTATGAATAATGCTTGTGTTGACCTGCCAGAATATGTCTTTGCAGCAATGAATTCTCAAATACCCAGGCTGAGCTTATTCATTTTGAAGTCAATGGGAGGGAAGGCAATACAGCCCAGTGCTGAATCAGGCTGCATTTTAGCATAACAGTGATCATATACTGTGTTTTCTTTAAAAAAAAGTAAGAAAATACTTTGCAAAAGCCACATTTGATTTTCAGTGTGTGACTTTTGCTATAGAGTTTTTCTGCTGAAAATTCTGAAAATTCTACTGCCATATGGCTTGTTTTAAAGAAAATGTTCAAAATGTGGTGCAGAGTTCCAGAGTTACAGTTCTTTCTGTCCTAGTAGTTTGTAAGATTTGACAGAGTTGTGGCTCAGGGAAGAGCTGGGCTGAATGAATATGGGAAATGGAGTAATTTCCAAGGAAAGTAGGAAGTGGGTTAAGCAATTTATTCGGTAACACATTGAGGATCTGGTTCAATTAAAATAATGGGTAAAATTTACACTGGCTCAGAGGGAATGAATACAATGAATTTTAAAAGCAAGCTTCTTACTTGCTCTGGAGATACATCTGAGATGAGACTAGAGGAGATTCACATTCCTTTTTGTCATTACCCATTTCATGGCACTTTTAAATAGGATTGAGATTGGGAAAAGGATTATGCACGATCATGTCTTGACTAAATTTCATCCCCAATAACTATTTTAACTACCTTCATTTCTTCCTGTGCTTTCCATTTCTTATAGAGTTCCTAGATTTTACTACCCCAATGCGTTTTCCTCGAGATGTACTTGCCTTCCACTAACGAGTGACTAGCTCCTGGTATGTTTTGCTGCCTAATGGAAAGATTTATGGAATTTTGTAGGCATTTGTGAAATACTTAGAGCTACTTGTTTGAACAAGAGCTCGGAGATGCTGGTTTAAGTTCATAATCACTTGAAATATCAATACGTATACCAAAAGTTTAAAGCAAGACCATATTTAGTCTACATTCTTTTTCCTCCTCTCACTCTAACAAGATGTTAAAGTATTTCTTTTATTAAAGGGTAATATTTTTTGTATTGTTTCTATTTCTTTGTCTGCTTGTTGGCGAAGTACCAGCAGATTGCTTACACAGAACAAGAAGCAAAGGCACACAGCCTCAGGATGCAGTTACATGGTCTCTTAAGGTAATGTAAGTTCAGGCTGGTGCTGAAAGACCTGTTCTGCCTGTTGCCGGCCCTGGCAGCCTGTGCCCATGTGCTGTCATTACCACTTGTGTGGCTGCCCAGTCAAGCAGATCGCCTTGCATTTTCTGTAGGCTTATATTTCCATCAGATTGGCTTGCTCATGACCATGAGTGCCAGTATATTTAATGCATCAAGAGTGCATAACCAGAGGCAACTTGGAGGTTGGGACTTGGTTTTTCAGCAATGACTCCAAGTAAGAGTGACATAAATTGATGGAGAAACCATGCTTGTGGTTTTTAAAGATGACTGGTGATTATGGCTGCCTCTGTTTCTGGGTATCTAATTTAAGATATTTTTAGAACATGTGAATTTAAAAATCCTTTGGTAACCACATACCTTTAAGGTTCTCAAATTGAGCTCACACACACACACACATACACGCACACACACACGCTAATTTCTGAAAATCACAGCTACAATTCTTTTTCTTAGGAATTTGTATCTAGTGCAATCTTTCAGACATGGATCTTTTGGTTGTTACCTTTACAAAGTTGAGCATCAAACCCCCCATCATTATCACCGTGAGACGCAATAATACAAATATGAGATAACAAAGTAACAGTAAATTCATGTTCTAAGGTTAGTGTCAACTGAGTGTATTTCAAAGATACATTAAAAGTCCCATTTGTTTTGTTTTGGTTTACAAAAAAAAGCTAGAAAATTCCTTGCAGTGCATCATGTCATGGATTTTAACATCTCTACCTACAATCCAAACTTTGAATCAAAATTACTTGAGTGGGTATCAGCTATCATGCAACACCAAACCCATTTATTCAATTCATTGTCCCCTTTCCTTTCCAACCCACAGTTGTTTGCAACATACATGCTTAAACTTGCAGCAGTAATTCATATGTCAACACATTTCCATTAACTAATCACAAATTATCAACCTCAGTTCTGTAGGTCTGACCAAAGGTAAGTTTTCCCTTTGTCCAACACACTTTAGAGCTCAGATGGAGATTTTGAATGTGATTATAAGTGATAAGATAGGTAATGATAGCAATATTTTGTGCTTGAAAGGGCATTTTTAGACTTCCATGCTTGTGAATACATTTGTGTAGAACTAAATTACTGTGAAACTGTAGTGTGCGTATAGTCCAATGCATATGCATATGAGGTTATTCAGTGATTTTAAAAAACATGTTTAGCAACCTTATTGCATAATAATTAACTTGAATCATATAAACTATTAATGTGTGAGTTAAGAGGATTTTAAAGGCATATTACCTGTAGGAGAAATATAACTGTGGATTAGAATTTGCCTTGGAGAAGAATATTACTTTAGTATGGGCAGGGTGGTCTTTCCCAGCTGATCCCCTAGGTAAGAAAGAAAGTGAAGTGCCTTCACACACAGCTCAAAACCACTTCCCAAAAGTTCTTATTGAACATTGTTAGAGAAGTCTGGCTCTCTGGGCTGCTTTGGGGGCAGAGATGAAGGAGCCTTAGATCTGTAGGGAACAAGCCCACAGCCTCTATGCATGGAAAACTCTTGTGTTATTCACAGCTGCCACTGAGGGAACTCAGCTGAGCTGAGTTTGTTTGACTACCACAAGACTGAGAGCACAGTGCTGGCAGACAGTCATATGTGTTTTCAGCTTTGTGAATTCAGGAACCTTAGGTAACCTGTGTGATCACTGGCAACTTATGAGCACTGGTGGACACGTGTCTCTGAAGCCCACTTATTAATTCAGCAATGTGTTTTCTTTCTCATGCTCTTTACCAAAAGAAATAAACTAACTCCTTATTGTGAATTCAGTTTCAAATAGTGTTAGATTGGGCTAATTACTGCTATTAATTATAGCAGAGAGCTTGAAGACATAGGTTTCCATATGAGCATGCAGCAGGTATTGCTAGACATCCCTTTCTAGAGAATGCTGTCTCAAAACAAAACTTCAATTCAGACAGCTCTAAAACCTTTCTACTGGCACATCTGTTATCTTCCTACATGAACTTAAAAAAAAGAAAGAAAAAGAAAGTTCTCTTTTTTGCTATTTCATATCCAAAAGATTGCACTTTTCAGACTGACTTAAAGACAGGAAGCAAGGCAGATGTAAAACTGGTAAAAAAATGAAAATATGATTGATTTTATCTGAAAGATACTTAATTCTGTAGTTTTTTAGAAGGCAGAATAATCTTGCTTTTAATTTCAAAGGGTTAGTTTGCTTTTAAGAGATTTTCTGTTTCTCATTTGGTTTATTGCAATAATTCCTTATTTGCATGACAGGTTTTACAAGCAAAATTTTGACTATAAAATATTAAAACCTGACAGCTTCTTATTCAAACAGTGTCAAATCCTGAACCCACTTGTTCAGCTTTTTCACCACCTTTCACTAAAAAACTGAATACAAATTTGCCTCCAAAATAGCTTTACATTGTTAAATTGAAATTGCTGAACATGTTAACCGATCCATTTATATGTATCAATTTATTTCATTTATACTTTGAAATCAAGTCAGTGTAATCCTATGGATTCCCAGTCTCATTGAGATGATTTTGAAGCAATATCCACGGTCAAGTCTTGTCAAAGTTTTGCTAAATTGTTAAGGGATTGTTAAATCAAAGCAACCCTTTTATATTAAGCCAGTCATATTAGCACAAACATGGTCATAGCCTATTTGTTCGCACTTGACTGAATTTATGACAGCTTAGCTATTTTAAAAAGAAAATGTCTTTATGTTAATATAACTGCATCCAGACTGAGGAATTAATTTCATTTTTCTCTTTTTTGTTTGCTTGTTTGTTTGTTGCTGGTTTTTTTACAAATCATTGATTTGGTCAAATTGTTGGGTGCAAAAATCAAGTGTAGATCAGGCCTCAGATCGTGCTCTTATTAGCAAACCAAACACTGGTTTTGTTTTTGTTGCTGACGTTGTTTGTTTTCATTGCTGTCTGAATGAGCCTTTTATGGTCTCTGGCTCTGCCTGGCTGACTGCATTCGATTGTATTTAATTACATTTACTCAGTAGTTTTAGCTGGGATCCCCGGCCATTACCTATCAAGACCAATCGCTATTATTTGAATCCAATGACTCAGAATCAGAGAATTTATCTTTTACACAGTTATTGCCTAAACATCCAGCATAAACATGCAGAGATTTGGAGGACTTGTTCTGACTGTGTTGATTAAAGGCAAAGAGCAAGATGGATGGAGTCAGTTGTGATCAGCAGGCTACAGCGTCCTGCTGTGCTCCAGTCTCTGCCATTGTGCCGGCCTCTGGGTACCAGACTTGCCATGGTCCTCTCAGGTCTAAAAGGAAAGCTGGCTTTGTTTGCCTGTAAGCATCTGCAAACTGTTCTGACACATGATCTACCCTCTCAGCAAGGCCACTCATTAGGCTGATTATCACTTCAAAGTTTGTATTATCATCCATCTCTAAAGGCAATTAGGAATGGGTGGCTTTGAGTATCAGACACTGGGTGACACTAAGTGACTCATCTTTATTGATTCTTTTGTGAGCAGAGACAGTGATTGAGATGATAGGATTGCAGCCTACCTGCCCCTTTGACTGGTAAATACTGAAGAAAAACGGTGTGTAATTAACTGACAGTTAATATAGGTTCTGTTTAGTGTTCAGAAAGCACAATAGTGGAAGCTGCCCAAAAGGAACAAAGTAATGAAACTCCTTTGACAAGTTAAACTCTAAAGCCAACTGTGTAATTATCTGACAGTTAAAGGGGGGGAGGGGAGGGCTGGGTTCAGTATTTATGAGACCAAAGGAATTCCTGCGCCTGAACAATGGGGACAGATACTGACAATAATCATAACAGCTACACAAAATATTTGTTTGTGCAAGTCTGCCTTTCAAGCGAATAATGATCGGTTTAGGGGTCAGAAGAAGCTTTGCCATTCCGTACCGCCGGTGCTCCAGCTTCCCGGGGCTGGGGCTGGGAATGGGGCTGGAACGGAGCTGGAGCTGGAGCAGGGGCTGGGGCCGGGGATGGGGTTGGAGCTGGGGCTGCAGCTGGGGCTGGGGCTGGAAATTGGGCTAGGACTGGAGCTGGAGCTGGGGTTGGAGCGGGGACTGGAGCTGGGGTTGGAGCGAGGGCTGGAGCTGGGGCTCGGGCTGCGAGTGGGCATAGGACTGGGACTGGTACTGAGGCTGGCGCTGAGGCTGGAGCTGGGGTTGAAGTTGGGGCTGGGAATGGGGCTAGGACTGTGGCTGGAGCTGGGGCTGGAGCTGGGGCTGAGGCTGAGCTGGGCTCGGCGCTGCCGGGGTGACGGGACGTAAATCAGATTAGCGAAGCCACCGCTGAGAAAGTCAGACTGGCACGAAAAGGCCAGTGCAGTCTGGTCCGCACGAAGAAATGTATTGTCATGAAAACTTGATCCACCCTCGTTGCCATTCACGTGTAATGTTGTCCCACTAACAAACTCTTCACTTTTCCAGCAGTTTAAAACATTCCTTTTTATACAAGCCTTATACAGAACAAGTCGATTAACACTGAGGCAATTTAGGGTCACATTTAGTGGTCCTCTGCTGCAACACGATAAACTATTCTCCTCGAATACACTACATTCTCCCACGATGCAATGATCCCTGTAGGAGCAGCCTGCCTGACAGCATTTTGAAATCTTATGCATGAGGGTCACAGTAAAGAAGGAAGAAAAAGTCCAATTCATCTTTGAATGTGACCCAGACTATTTTGGAAAAGGTTATACTCTGTCATTTTTCTTCTGGAGGTGTTAAGAGAGAGCTACTGACAAAGTTCACAAAAAGGGAGTTCTATTACTGTAGTGAACCCTCTGGTAGGTACTGAAATTCTAAGGATACAATCAAGGTTTGCTGTTGAAGATGTAAGGCTACTATCATGGAGTTTCAGATTAGGTCCTTTCAGTGTCTTTAGGGTGGCGTTTTTTGGACTGAGGGCTGCTTAGTATTACTTGTGATTTTGTCACCCTGGGAGTATGGGGGCTTCTTTTTTTAATTTTGTATATATTGTCAATGAGTAAGTAATGCTTTATATGTTTTTGTGAACTGAGGATTGCAAAGCGCACCTCAGACTATGTCTCCATGAGACGGGCAGAAAAGGGAAATATGACAGCTCTGCGAATTTTGAAAAGTATATGCATATACAGCATATAAATGCAGACAAAGTAGCTTGTTGACAAAACACTGCTACATGTTTTCCTTTCCTCTTCTCTTCTGTTGACTTCCCATTGACCTTTTCTAACAGAGAAAGACTTGGGGACACATAGCAACGTGAGACTACGACTTCTCATTTTGAGCTGTCTCTGCTGTAAAGGATTTCCCTACAGCTAGCACTGATCATATATTGCTGGACATGCTCACATTATCTTTGGAGTTTATGGGGTTTGGTGAAGGCTCAAGCAAAGAAAGAATTAGGATGATTTAGGGAACTGTGAGGTTAGGGAAGGTAACTCAGTGGAGGATTCAGTTAAATGGGGTGGTTGAATCATAAAGCAATATCAGTATCCTGTGGCAGTGGGAGACCAGCAAAACTGTGTGGACAGAGGCACGTACGGGCAGGTTATCTACTTCTAGTCAACATAATAGATAACAAACTGAATATGGTATGGCTCGAAAATCTTAGATGTATCATCAGAGGACTGGGCAAACACAAGGAAAATATTGCAAGATTGTACATGGTTTTTCTGAAACTGCTGCAGAAGGAGAATATTGTACCAAATTTGGATACTTGTTCTTTCAAAGGAAAATACTGGCAAGGTATAAACACAGAAAACAGCTATAAAGATTTGTGTGAAAGTCTAAAAATCCCAATCTATTTAATTTATCTAAAGGAAGCTTAAGACCATTCAAAATCATCCATTTAGCTGGGAGATTTTAATCTGTCAGACAAATACGTAACAAGGATCAACATCTGGAAATTGAAACTGGCAAATTCAGAATAAAAACAAATCATACATTTTAGAAAATGTGCCACTGAAAGAGGTTACACAAGATTGCAAGGTTACATAGGGGTATTGTGACTTGGGTTTCAGTTTTAAATTGGCAAGTCTGTCTTAATTAAGAAATAGACTGGGAGGAATGGAAGAAGGATGACATGACAAAATTATCCAGCTTGTAGAATGCAGAGGCATTAACTAGATAACTGTACTTTCCCCTCTGCTTTTATATCTATGAGAGGGTAAAGTTAAGAGGAGCCAAGGAGAGTGTGAGAAGTGGGAAAGATGCATATACTATCAGCTTGCAGATGCTGCTGGAGCACAACAGATCTCCAGATTCTTGGCCCTGACGCTGTTGGCCTGCTGTGCCTTTGGCAAGTCATGATATCTTGCCAGGTTTTTAATACCCCAGGCATTATTTGATTATCTTATCTACTTGAAATGAAGTCATAAGATAGCAGTGCTTCTGAAAAAAAAACCATACAGATACTACTGCAATACAGAAACAGAATGACAGAGGACTTTAACATGGTTAGTGTCTCAGTTCCAAATCACATTCCAGTCAGGTTTCCGAGTCTTCTTGCAAGAAATGTAGGATCAATTTCAAAGACTTGCACTCATGAAACAGTTAAAATTAATCAGAATGAAAAATGCAGAGTACAACAGAAAGTAATAGCAGCCATTGGAAGAACTGTCAGCAGGCAACAGTGTGACAAAGGAAATGAACTATGTTAGTTTTAATTGCGTTAGATTCTTTTATTCTTCCCAAGGCATTTTCTTGTGTTACAATAAGAGACATTTCAAATTCACATGGTATAAAGAATTTCCTTTGGACATGCTGTTATAGCTACTCTTTTCCACAAAGTACACAGAAAAGTCAGACAAGAGGAAGAGAAAACTTCAATCATAATGTTTGCTAATTTATTTTGACCTCCACTACTCATTTGTAAGTGCATTCTACTTTCTCTTTCACTTTTACCTTCTTTCCAATTTAATCTGATCCAAACAAATTATACAGGAACAGTCATTTTCATTTGAGTCTTGTTCACTGAGATACTTAGCAAACAATCAACTGACGAACAAGATAAGGACAGCAAAAGAAAGCTAAGCTTTTGTTTAGATAGTGGGATCACAGATAAAGACCTGAGCAGGCCTGCACAAACTCAAGAACCAGTGATATTATCTTTTAAGCTGTAGCACTGTGGTTGTATTTACTTGATATACATACTCATAAAGCCTAATTTAAAAATAATTTTAAATATACACAGTCCAAACTTGCTTTTTTTGTTCTTTTGGCTGAAATTTAGAGAGGTAGTCTGAAAAGTTTATTATTTGTTTTTGAGCCTTCATGATTATAGTCTGGAAAAAGCAAAGCGAAAAAAAAAAAAAAAAAGCAAGCATCACCTGAACTGAAAGGATAA
>VWZF01001198.1:681523-749559 GCA_013396755.1 Sclerurus mexicanus
AAAAAAAAAAAAAAGTGAAAGTTACAATTTGGAAACCCCTCCTCTCATTAGGACTCAGTTTTATTAGTAGTGTTGGAGGGCTGGTACTATGACTATAAATGTAGTACCAGTTCTATGTAGAAAAACACCACCACAAGAGATGTGCTTTACATTTGAGCCAAATATTTCAAAGCACTTAATGAGCATTAGTAAAAAAAGCCTCATCACTTTCCCGTGGAGCAGGTCGGAAAGATTAAGCCCTTCTCATGGATGGGCAAACTGAGTTACAAAGTGTTCAGGTGAGTGTGGGAGGTGAAGCAGCAGGTCCTGCGGAGTGGAGAATGGAAACCTGGCCTCCTCACAAATGCCTCTATTCCCTAACCACAGGACCTGTACTTCTTCTAAAACAGTTGATGTAAAGTAATAGTCTCTGGATGAAACCCATAGAAAGTTGCAGTCTCTGAAGATATTTCTTCACTACCTTTAACAAGCACTGCACTCACACATGATTGTTTTGGAAAAAAAGCATGCTCTCATTTAAAATATACTGAAAACTGTAAGGATTCATTTACTCTGTGAGAAAATACATGTGTACAATTAGAATATGACCAAATATTTAACTTGATGAATGAAACAAATATTTCATTTGATAAGTATAAGCTTCACTAGCAAGTTTTTCTGAGAAGATATATTTAAATATTCTGTTCAAAATATATACAATATGTATTTAAAAAATGTTGCTGTAATAGATGTATTGTTATAAATATATCCTTGAATGTTATTTAAATATGAATCTAAGAATTTTTTTTTTAAATATGGGGAACTTAAAACTTGAGCCTACAGTTTTTCCCTGTCAGAGAAATAGGTTTCTAATGAATTCTTGTTGAGATGGCTTTGTGTATCTTAGGAGTTGTTTCTTCCCTTTATTTTGTCTCATACAGAAGTTTTAAACCACCACTTAGACAATCATCCCTCTGTAATGAGAAAGATGAATTTTCCTACAGACAATTTAAAGAGTGGATATACATGGCGAGAACTATACTGATAGAAGCCTTATGCTGACAGCAAACACTCCTCAAAGAGTGGAATAATCCCAGCCAAGGTACTGTCTGTGGACACAGGTGTTCAATGTTTTTTAAAGAACTCTGAAAAGTGATGTGCTTGTCTACTCTTACACCTGCTCAGATCAAAGCAGAAGCAAGCATAAAACTTTCCCAATGTTTTGTGCCACAAAACTCGAGGATGGAAATGTAAAATTTGACTGCTGAGAAGCAGATTGGTGTAACTGACCAATATGACACAAATACAGAGGGGAATGTGTGAATTTAATGCAGTGGAGTGACAGAAATTAACAAAAGGATTCCAAAGTGGATAAAGACTGTAGCAGAGCTTTTTGAATGGGCAGATCATATTAGCTGGGAACAGGAAAGGAAGAGAAGGAGAAGCAATTGGACATTAGAAAAGCCAAACATCAAGCAAGGAAGTGAAGGGAAATGTGAGCCACCAGAATAAGTCACACTGTGGAAATATTAGAGGGAAAGCAATAATGTATTTTATCTCTAGTTTGGAAGTTTGAAATGAAGGACAAGGATGAGCTGAGGAAGAAATTAAATGTCAAAACAAAGAAAAAAATGTCTTAAATGGGATCTAGATTTGGCTCCAGGTTTCACACATCCTCTACTCTGGAGTTTTGGCTCAGCTTACAAAGGGAGGAGCCATTCAAGACAGGATTCAGATTCATTCACACTAAAGATGCAAGGTTTTGGTTTGACACCATCTTAAAAGAAAACCCTATATAAAACAGCTTGGAGTTAAGTCTATATAGAGGCCAAAATATAGAGTATTATGGTGATTGATACTTGTTTGGGAGTCAAATTTGTTCTGCATGAAAAAGCCAGGGAAAGGGTTCCTCTTCTCTGATTCACTGAACAGAAGGTAATTGAAAGATCTCTTTATGGCAGGATTTACAACCCCTGAGCCTCAGTCGTTTTGAGCTAAATAATAATGCATTTGCATCGTAAGTGTATCTAATTTGAATTTCGCTTCCTGCCTAAACACTTTGAAAAGATGCATGCCTTGAGGTGTCTGCCTGAATAAAATTCCTGTGGAACTGAGGCTAACAAATAAAGTATGTCGTGGTGTGTTAGAATCTGCTCTGCCCTGGAGAATAGGTCCCCTGATAAACTGTCTGATTTATAATGACAACTGCTCCCACTGTTGTATACAAGTATACCTTACAGTAATGGGGAATTAAAGAGGCTTTCATGTGAAGCAAATATTTAGCTTTGAAGTCAGTGGGAGCTGAGAGAGCCCAGCACCTCACAGGATTAGTCCCTTGGGAATTAACCTTTTCACCTTACTATAGAAGAAGGATGACATTTTAAGACAGGATTTTAATGGTGTGAGCATACTAAGTAATAGGAAGGATGAGAATTCATAACACTGACTTACCTTCTACTTCAACAAACACTGTGGTAGTTCTATAAGACTGCATGACTTTCTCAGCACCTTATCCCTGCTAAGATGTACATAGAATTGTTTCTCACAGAGAGTGTAGTTCGTGGTCCTTTGTGTCATAAGCTTGGTCATGCAATATATATAAGAGCTTCAGGAAGGGACTTTATGTTTTAAGTTGCTGTGTTAACTAACCCATTAGCACCACATCAATTGTGCAAAGGCAAGAACAGTTTTTATGTTTTCCTGTGAGAGACTTTCCATCTGCTTTTTGCTTTCTGTTCACTGTTTGAGTTAACAAAAGTGACCGTGGAAATTCAACTCATTCTGCAGTTTCTCAGTCAGAAATGAATACAATTTTTTTCCAGGTATTCTTTTGTTGATGATGATATTAAAACTGACTTTTAAATTGGCTGTTGTGAAAAACAGAATCTGCTATTGAGGGAAAAGACAAACTGCTTATAATTAGTTCTGGCAGCTGGAGGATGGCACTCCTGCTGTTTCTGCTGCTGGCACTGTCAAGTACATCGTGTCACAATGCATGAATTATCTGAGGTCAGCTCTTCAACACACCCAAATTGCTACCAATTATTAATTAATTAGTATCATTATGGGACTGCCTTGAGGGCTTTATCAGTCCCCTTGAAACAAATAAAGTGACTAGGAAAGAAAAGGAGGTAGAAGTGATTATTGCTGAGTAAAAAAGGTAATTCTAAGGACAATCTCATATGAGTAATCTTGAAAGATACTTACTGCTGCCGAACTGATCTCCAATTCTCTCCTCATCATCTCCAAATACATTTGAGTTGAATGGAAATATAAATCACCTGTTGCATTACTCACATTTTGCTATTTAAACATTACTGTCCAACTGTGTTGTTTTTATTATATCTTTCTTCACTTGCTCTTCCTCTGAAGGCTTCACCTGCCATACTAGGAGCTGTGACTTGTAAGATGTATAGTTACAATGTTAAATAGTGCTATAGGTAACATTTTGTCATTTGTTCTCTGAAGTTAACTGAAGAACTTAATACTGCAAACCTTCCAATGCAATGCAAAATTTAAATTACTTAGAATGGGATTTAAAAGCACAAATGCAATGAAGGGGGCAGAAAGATGCAGTTCATTATCTGGTGATTACAGGTTAAGAATGAATGAGCCAGAAGGTCACTAATTCCACCTATGTGTCACTTTAGGAGTCAAAGTCCCTATTTATGAAAAAATCCCCACCATCAGCACATCAGTGTTGCAGTCATTGTAACTGCGCAAATAAATAACTATGTAATGCACATGCCTCCTGCAATGACATCTGGTTTTGCAGAATAAAGGATGTGCAAACTTTATTAGATTGTGATAACTTAGTACCATCCAAGTTTTCCAGAAGTCTCCAGTCACTGTAAAGTGCTAATTATAAAATGTCTAAAAATACAAGATGATGATGGCTGAAAATATAGTTAGTCAGGTGATATGGGACCAGAGAAAAAGCAGAGACTATGTGGCTATATGCTGGTTGTATGGTCTCTCTCTACAGAAAAGTCTGTCTGATAAAATGTCCATCAATTGATGCAGAAGGAAGAAGAGGAAAGCATACTGGATTGAAAGATATTACTAAGGGGTCAGCAGATAGTTCTTTAGTTCAAGAGGCCAATGTGTTTTTAGGAGATAAACACCTGAATTTTGCAGTCTAAACCACAAGAAAGAGACATTTGTAACTCTTAATTTTTTTCTAGATCATTAATCACTGGAAAATCAGAGGACCAGTGCTTCAGAAAACCTAGCACTCACCTAGACAGGTAAGTGTACTCACTAGGGAAGTGAGGTTTACATTTCAAATGTCCTTGGCATACAGCAGATCCCAGGGTAGAGCTTTGTGGGGAAGGATTTTCTTCTGTCAAGTGGTGCTTAGTGATGCTGAAGTCTTGAAGATCAATCACTTATTTTGGCACAAAAAGTGTTCATGTCTTCCTAAAACACTTCCTAAGAACCTCAATTCTACATTTGGGAATAAGTAATTAAGCAATTAAAGCAATGCAGTAAGTGACTGTCCTCTCTGGTTTTAAGTCTGCTTTTTGCACTTTTTGCCACAGAACTTCAATGACATGTCTGTGCTATTTTGCCTTAAATATTTTCCAGAAACACTTCATGGAAATAGGGGAACATAAGGTAAAAGAGCTAATCTCAGTCATAAGTGATTTAAACCATGGCTGTTCATTATTGTTTCAAAACAGCTGTCTCAGGGAAGCTTTTAAAAATATATTGCTACTATTATATGTAATTACTGTAATTGTATTTTGAGTCCATAATGAAGTGAGGAGGATTATCAACACATACTCTTTCTTCAAATACATCACAATCATGATGAGTGTAGTAATAAACAAAGAATGTCAAAGAAGAAGGGAGAAGAGAGTTCTGCAGAGAAAAAGCAAAAAAAAAAAGCAATTTTCCAGCTGAGAAAAGAGCATTTCCTGGGTGGATCCCAGTTCAGTGAAAATTGGGTCTGGTTTATTCTGTCCCTACAAAATGGGGCTGTTCTTATGCATACAATACTGAAAAGGTCAACCTTACTATTTATTCCTTCCACCCCCAAATCTACCTCCTATGCTGATTAATAATTTAATGATTACTTTTTACCTTGAATGATGTTTTGCTTAGAAAGGGGAGTAAGAATTGAGTCGGGACTTCAGCATAAGGCCTGCTGAAGACAGCAAGTGAAAGGGCCTAATATATAAATTTGCCATTCTTCTATTCAGTTTTGCTTTTCCAGTTTTCAATTTAATTGCTATTCAGTCATGGCTGTACTCTCGGATGCCTTTCCAGGAGCAGTTAGACTTGCAAATGTGTAATTTGACCTACTAAGAATTATATCACCTGAGACATTTCATTGCAAAGAAATGCCCAAGTGGTTGTAGCCATAGTCTTATAAAACAGTATCTTTTATAACAAATGAATTAATTAAAGAACATATAGTTTCAGTGCTGGATTTTGATTTCTTCTGAAATACTTGTGTGAGCAGTTCAGAAGCACTATCCTCCATCCGCAAAAATTGCACTGGCCTTGGTTCATATGTGCATATTGGACAAAAACCAGTAGATGTCTCTGATAATTGGTGACATCAGGCTTGAATCTGCCATGTCAGCACAGTCTTGCCAAATAACCTCCAGAAACAGGCAAGATTTCCCCTCCATGAGCTCTATCTGATCTTCAGTATGATGAAATTAATCTAAAGCTACTTTTTCCAATGCTTTCAGTGGAAGAATACTTTCCTTGTGAGTTTACCCACAACACAAAGGGCTTTTCTACAAGTATCTGTTGTCCAAAAGTCTGAAAGAAAGTTTCATTATGTTGTGACAAACACCACAAGAGAATGAAGACCTTTTTTTGTGAATTTTTGTAGAGTTTGAACATTCATAACATCAAAAAATGTTTTGGACCCAATTCTGTTTGGCAATTTGTGCCTCCTGGTACAGGCATATACTAAATTGTACCTTCCCCAAAATCTTTAGACCAGTCACTCTACAGAAGCTCATGAAACAATCTTCATGCTGCAGACTAGGGGCCAGGAATGTACACTTTAGGGTGTGCATGATCTTGTTTGTCACAGCTCTATGGAGTCTTTATATTAGAAGGACTTGTGCTGCTGGAGAATGAGTCTGTGCTTGGCCACACTGGGTAGATGGTTATCCCTACAGCTGCTCCTGTCACCTGTGCCTGGTGAGCTCACTGCTCTCCTAGAGATGGCCTAAAACGGCATCACCACACTGAGAGCTGGGGCTTCGCTTCTTTGAGGCCTTTTGTGCTCTTTTTTTGGTGTCTACGGACCAGGAGATTATTAAAAAAGGTCTGCAACTGTGCCCCAAACTGCTGCACAGAGATTGAAAGATCTGTGTTCTTTTCTCCCCTTCACATTGATAAAGTTAATTTGGAAGGAAAACCATGGAGCCCAGATACATTTCCCGAGCAGTTATGATGATACAAGGACTCATTAATAGAACTGTCTCATTTTCTTACCACAAAGTTTCTATCAGAAAGTCATTTTGTTGATCAGAAAGTGGTATTTTTTTAATGAGAAAATGTTTGATTTAAATTGCTTTGTATTTCAATTAGAAACATTTTACATTTTCTTTTAGAAAAAAAAATAAATCCCTAATATTATTTCCTGAAAAAAAATCCAGTTGGTAGAAATGTATAGGTTTTTTTCCTTATAAATACATGAATGCTATGTTGACAACCCCCCTATAAACATTTATCCTTTTCTTATTTACACTGTCATACAAAAGTATTGGAATGGACAGCTCTTAAATATGAAAAGGCTCAACAATGCAGACTCAGATACGTTTCTGAAATGCCAATGAGATGAAATGGAACTGCATCCAGTGGAGCTTCTCTGGGTAGTAATGAGACTGCAAAACTTTGAGACGATGTGTCCTAATTAATTAATCTCTTTGCCCAGCTTCCTTCTGTTTGGTGCAAGTTGTCATATGGAACCTCTAAACTCTTCCCTGACCATGAGAGGAGAATTGTATGCTGCCATTTTTAACTCAAAGGTAAATCAGAACGTTTTTTGAAATGATTCTTTCCAGTCCTTTCATTAACAAAACACACCTCTCAGTCATCAAGTCCAAAATTATTATCTATTGACAACAAAATGTAGTGCATTTTTCAGGTGAACCAGAATTATCAAAACAAGAATGTCTGGTTTTCTTGTTTTTTGTTTCTTTTTTTTCCCCACAAAGACCAAAGTGAATCAATTATTTTCTTTAAAAAAGTAAATACATTATAATGATGTGCCACCAGAGGTTTTCTTAGAGGATTTTTAAAATCCTTTGAATTTTCACTTGTTCCATTTCTCCTTGACTGGAGATTTTATCTTTTGACTAGTGTTCTGTCAGTCTTGTCCCTGTCTCAGACAAAATGCAAAACAATCTGTAAGTCACGCGAGAGCAAACCTGTTTGAGACCTAGGGCCTGATGGCCTCACTGCTGAAGTCAGTGAGAGTCTGCTAATTGATTTCAAAGGGAGCTGGATGAAGTCCCAGTGTCAGATATAACTGTTTGGAGAGTTTTGTGGGGATATGGTCTGGATAAGCAGCTAAACATTTGATTCATTATCTGAACGCAATTGAATTGCCAATGCAGAAGGTTCATCCATCATTTCTTTCTCCTTTCCAAGTTCAGAGCTCAGGGATTTATCTCCTCCTCTTTCATCAGTGAATCACATTACTAACATGACTACTTCAAGCAACGCAGAAGCAGAACTCTCCCCAGCACTTTTAGTGAAGCCACGTGCAGTAGAATAGAGGATACTGGTAAAGGAGTGCCGAGCACATCTGACAAAAAAAGATCCACTGGCTCTTTTCCTCTGGTTTAGCTGAACAGAGTCTGTGCTGTCTAATATCACCCCAACAGTCTTGGCTGAGTATTTAAGCATGGAGCTTCAGACAGTCCCTAGCCTGAATCCCTTGCAGTCTATAAAAGTTCAGACTACTAAGTTGTAAATTTTTACTCCAGATTTCAGCATTTATACACAAGAGTTTTCATAATAGAGGAAATTCTGAACTCTATTGCCTCATTTTTAGTAGCTAGATGAACGGACTATGTTTAAATTACACACTTTGTAATTTCTGATGAACTTTATGTGTTTAAAGCACTTTAACCACCTTTAACCAGAACTGTATTACGCATGAGGATCTGTTTCAACTTCAGAGCTCAAGGGTCTTTAGGGACTGGAAACTCTGGAGTCTTTTGGGTTGGACAAACCAACAATCAAGTGAGGCCACAGACGACTGCCCCATCTCCCTGCCTTCAAAGCATATATGGTGCTCTCACACTGCAATTTCCTCCTCCATAATCTCACAATGACAGTGTAGCCATGGGACTCTTTCTTTCTTTTCTTTCCCTGTTCTTGATGCCTCTTTCAGCTTTAAGGCTGCTACACAGTTGTCAGAAGTCTGGCTTCAGTGCTCTGAAGGGAGACAGATACTGATAAATTTCCTTTTGATCTCTGCTCTGCAAAACCACTCAGTCAGAAAAAAATAGAGGGGTCTGTGTGCGTAGGGGTTGGAGGATGTGAAAGGCAAAAAGCACCCTCTCATGCCAGAGTGAGTATAACTCCCACTTCACATTGGATCTGAAAGATGAATATAAAGAGTTTTGTATACATTTTGCAAATCAGGACAATGCACTGTAAGAAAATGAAGCCAATGAATAAAATGGGGGTAATGATACTGATCTCCTTTCTAAAGTGCTCTGAGATCAGTTGATGAAAAGGACTGTACAAGAGCTAGGTATTATTATAGTTAGATCACTGCAATTGCTTTTCTCAAAAACCTTATCTTTTTGTTGCATATTCATAAAGATCAGTGTTGAAAGGTTACAGTTTATAACAACTACTTTGTTATACTCCAAAGGAGCCTGAAAAAGAACTTCTGCTTTCATGGGACTGCAGAAATTTGCACGTATCATTTGAGGATGCATATGTGCAGCTGTAGCAGGTGTCCCCTCAACTTTCCGTATCTGCCCCGACCTGAGGCTGAAATGAAGGCAATGCTCCGGTGATATGAACAGTGTCAAGAACGCAGTATATAAAACACAAAATGTTAACCTTGATTATGCATAGACAGACTGAACTTGGTGGGCACAGTCCAGGAGCCATACCACTGCATTAGGGAGAACTGTTCCCAAAACACTACACCTGCCTCTCGGCAAACGTGACAGCTGAGACACCACATTGCAGTGACACAGATAACCAGCTTTCTAATAGCAGGCTTGTAAGCATCTGTCCCAGAAGCAGGGCAGGGCACACTCATGTCTGTTGTGTATACTCCTATGTTCCTTTACTCAGTGGATCTCAGCATTGGTAGAACTGTCTCTTATTTGTCAGAACTAGCAAAGGAGGAAAACTTCCAAGGGAATAAAACAGCCGAAATGATAACACTCCAACAGGATTACTAGAGCAGCAAAGGGCATCTCAACATGAACTAAGATCAAGGGAAAATGACACAAAGTATTGATGTAAATCCCAAATTAGCTTTTTTTTACACTCACAGTAGCAAGACTGCTACTGGGAAACAGGAATTGCATACAGGGCATGTACAGAAGAATACATAAAAAAATTTAGAATTGTAAGTGGAAAGAAAAAACTAAGGCAGTTGAGAAGTAGTTTTCCTGACAGACATACATTTTGTATTTTTTAACATATCACCATATATTAGACTTGATAAAATAGCTTGTAGTTATAATGTGCTAATAAAAAGTGACAACAGTTATGGAATGTGTGAGAAAAACTAACACAGCTCTTACATCTGGTTTAACAAGGCCTGTCCTACATTATTTACAGTTTGTAATAAAGTCTGTGATGTGTGTTTTATTTGTATCACTACAAAATCACATGAAGTAACCACATAGCCACAACTGCATCTTCCAAATGCACACAAACAGCAAAGCGTACAGCTACATGCAAAGGTTCTGGCTGGCTTTCTGATAGATTCTGAAACAGAGCACAGTGAGTGTTAGTAAAGTACGTCCCACAAGATTTTTCTATCTTACTACATAAGAAAATATTTTTCTTACAGATGTAAGAGGGAGATGTCTCAGTATAAATGTTGCATTTCCAGTCATCTGTGAAAAATCTTTTATGTTTTTCAGTGAAACAGTTTTTCCAGAGGTTTACAAAGCCAAAACACAAAAGCAGTTTTATTATCTGTCAGGATTTTACTGACCATGTAGCAAAATTCATAATAAATGCATCTGCATACAGTTATTGAAAGAAACATCTGTTTAATTGATGCATTATTGGGACATAGATGAACTTGCTGCTTGTTCATAATACTTGTAAGAGGTCATTCAACCCCTCCATGTAGACAAGCAGGAGTTTCCAGATTCAAAACAGATCTCCAAATCAAAATAGTGAAGCAGTTTTTCTTAGCTTAAACATGCATGGAGATAAGTGCTTGTAGAAGAGACTTCAAACTGAAAAGTGGAGCAAAGCTCAGTAATGACTGAAGACATGAAAAGAACTAATGCTTTTATATGCCTCAGGAGAAGTCCAGAGAGGGTACTGTTGCTTGGGTACCTGACTTGGGGATGCTTTATCAAAAAAAGTAATTTCTTTCTTGGAAATAACCCTCCTCAGAAATAAATAGAAATAAACATCAAAGAATATTTACCCCATCGATTTTTCCATCCAATGGGAATAACCTAAGAGATCTCAAAATATGGCTAGTTGCTCAGATAAAAAAGAGTAACCATATGTTTCTCACTATTGCTAATTACAAAGAAGAGTAAATTACTGGGAAAGACCTTAAATTTAAAAAATACCAATAAAAATATAAGCTGGTTAATTAAAAATGATGAGTGTTTAGGTACAGCTGAAATTCAGTTAAGGCTTTAAGGTATGGCTGTTATTACTGAATTCAAGTAGTGTCTTAGTCATGGACTGAAGACTCCACTGTGGGAAGAGTTCTGTGAAGAGTGGATAAAACCTATACTGCTGCCTCAAAAATCATCTGAAGATAAGACAAAGGAACAGATGCAGACAAATGAGTACAGGGAAACTAGGCAATCTTAGACTAATTTAGCAAAAGTAATGATAAAGATCTCTGCAGGCCAATAATCTAGCATTTGTCTGATTATCCACAGATATCAAGGAACGAGAATTCCGACTGTGAAGGAGTTGTGTCCTGCCAATGATTGTCAATAGTTCCTCCCAAGTGTAATGTACAAAGTGGGAAAAGGAATGGAGATCCTTCTTTTAAAATTCATTAGTATAAACTGCTGAGAGCACCATTATGTCCCTATTAATATCTGTGAGCTAATAATTGAAAATGAGTGAGAGATACTAAGCAGGATAAGGATCCGTGGTCTAAAGGTTTAAAAAGACTTCAGCAATCATCGATTTCGTAGAATACAAATGTTGGTCTTGGATGGAATCAGAGGAGAGAAGTTCAGTTTTTCTTTCAGTGAACCTGTAAAGCAGAAAATAAGTAGGGCAATTGTTGTAGAGACAAGGGTGGAGAGGTGACTGTGGGATAAACTGAAGCAAGATTGCACTGAAAGGGATAGTGACAAAATCTATAGGAAGAGTAATGAATAAAATGGAAGAGTGAGATGAAGAGATGGGATGGGACTGCTGGAGAAAGCAGAGCTCTGAGGAGAAAAGAGCCACTACAGCATCTCTGCCTCAAGGAAAAAGCAAAACTGGGGAAAAGAGGAAGCAAGAGAAAGCAAGACAAAGCAGAAGCCTTTGCTGATTTTCTCTCCAAATATGTCAGCAAGATACCATCTGAGGAGAGAGATAAGTGGATACAGGAATATGGGAAGCTTAAGGAGTGAGTCAGGGACGTGGAAAAAGTTACTGGGATTAAGCAGATTTGCTCTGAACAATGTTACATAGGGAAATGGCAAAACTGGAGGAGAAAACACATCTATGGTGCAGGAAGGCATCCAGGCCACCAAGTGTTGGCCTGTCTTCCTGTGCTGTGCAAGATCAGGAAGAGAGGAAGGGAACAATGGAAGGGAATTAGAGTTCTGCTGTCAGAGAAGGCATAAAAATGAAATGAAGGGTGAGAGACAGAATAACAGAGGCAGGAATTATCAGATCAGAAAGAGAAAGGAACACAGTGTGGGGCAGAGCTGGTTTCCTGAGAGTTTGCTGGTCAGGCTTACAGATTGTTCTGGCCTCAGCTCAAGAAGTGGTTCATTTCTGTGAAGTTAACAACATAGTCCTATCATGCAATCAGTCAGACCTTTAATTATTTTTCCCTGGACACCAGCTCTCAGGCATGATTTCTGTACCACCTTTAAGAGGTCACAGTTGAAGAACAATAGTTTGGTAAACAGCCATTTGACACTCTGCCTGATCTAAAAATGTATCAAGTAATACAGTTGAGATTAAATTTGGAAGCAAAATTGTTTCTTACATCAAAACTTCTTAGAATCACAGAAGAGAAAACATGCTTTAATAATAAACAGATAATTAAAGCCACTTGAAATGCATGTATGTGTTTTATTAGTGACTAAAATCAATGGTATGTTGCAATTTAGTTATGCAGGCTGATTTAGTATCATGTTATGTACCAGTTACATATACATGTGCTACAGGCTTAGTCACAAAAGTGTGGAATGCACTACTAACAAATTCAATTTTTTTGCCCTTAACTACTCACAAAACTCCTCTTCTTCTAAAGGGAAACCACACAACATCTCTTATAAAAGGCTCAGTCAAAAGGAAAGCCAAAATAAAGACAGTCCTTAACGGCCCACTGGGCCCTCACTAAAACTATGTATTTTGGGGCAAAAACAAAGAAAAGGAAAAGTAGTTAGGGAAGTTCATCCCCATCCTTAGAAGAAACTGCTGTTCTTAATGGAGTTCAAATATTGCAATGAGATATCCATGTCATTTGGAAAAGCTGAATGTGTGAGTGTCTAAGAAAATGCTGACAGCTACTTTTTCTGTCATTCTGGTTAAAGAAGCAAAGCACATGTCTGGCTCAGTAGTACATTAAGGGTTTTACTCTTTAGCTTTGCATTGAAAATTATACTTTCAAGTAACTCATTTATTAGGGCAGACATCTGAAGAAATAGGTCTTGCTTTGGAAAGCAATGTCACTCATGCCAAGAAAATTAAAGCATAGACATTTTCACAGATACAAGCACAAATGCCCAGCCTTGGCCTGCAGCTCTGGGTATCCTTCAGCTGCCACGCTGCCTCATGGGAATTGTAGCTTGAGTGACTTGAGCCTGGTTCTCCTTCAGTGGCTGAACTTCCATTATAAATGTCCTTGAATGCCCTGGGTCAGACAGTTCCTTTGACACCTCGCACAGTGAGCCAGTGGGGAGATTTGACCTCGCTACATCAGGGAACCCTGACTTCAGAAGAGAGTAAGACCTCTGAATTTTAGCTCTGCAGAAGTGTCATGGTGAATGTATGCTAACATCAAACTGATCCCAAAATGAAATATATGGCTAGAGGAGACCTCTTAGGTGTCAGAATACTGTTCCAATAGCATTTCATAGAAAGACACTGCATAGCTTATCAAACGTCATGTATAATCAAATACTTCCATTAAAACAGAATCTTAATTCTACAGTGATTGCACACTGGTCACAGGCCCTATCTTTCCCCTTAGACCACTTTTCTCCATGGGAGAAACCAAGCTGTAAGCTCATGAGCAGTGTGTGAAAGAAGAATGACTTTTATTTGGCTTTAAAATGTATTTTTAAGTTAGAAATGTATGGGCTATGAGAAATAAATTGCACAGGGCCAGAGTCACCATGGATACTAGTCATCTAGCTGCTTTCCACTTTTGGTGGAAACTAATCCAGAGCTACCCACGCATTTGAAAATCTATGCTGTCATCAGTTATTAAAAGTTTGCATTGAAATTGGCCTACACACTTCATCTAATTCTGACCCTCACTGTGCAAAAATTTGTATTGACCTGAAAAATGTCAGACCTGCTCTTCTAAATTACTGTAGTAACTAAGCTTATATTAGTAAAAGTTAGCACCCATTCAACGACATAAATTTTTAAATATCGTAATTAATTTAAATATATTTAGTACATTTCTTATATAGGTAAGGTATTATATTTACTAAAATTCACCTAAATTGAGGCCTCCTTAAAAACATATGTCTGACAATGTTTGTAAATCATGCTTTGATATGGCCAATACAGACACCTTTCCTGTAAGTATAGCCACCACTGAGGCACAACAGCACAAATTAGAGCACAAGGAGAGTCAAAACTTAAAATATTTAGATTTAATGTATACTAGTGTGTGAGATGTGCTAACAAGACAGGGTGTAAATAGAGCTATTTTTAACTTTACCCTGCACAAAATGTCTGAACTTAATCTTGCAAGAAAGCTGTGAGGAAACTCAGAGCCTGCAACATCCAGGGGGAAAAGAATTAACACAAGTTGTTAAAACTGCATTATAAACTTTGTATTGCTGATTTATTGCTTATTTAGGTGAAGGAAGGAGTGCCCTAAGCACTAAAAAGATTTGACAATCCCTTGGGAAGAAGTTGGAGTGTAACCTGTATTAACATTGTCTGCTTTCAAAATGTCAGTATTATTGCTCTGTTTTTAAAGGGTTGGGTTTTGTTTTGTCCTTGAAATAATCATGTTTCAGGGAATGCCAGGAGTAGTGTAGCAATGACACATCTTTGTCAGTCCTTTTTTTAAAGGTGTAAATAAATGTGTTACAGTGAAAGTGCATTTCACACACTTCAGAAGTTTATTGAGCTTTGAGGACTGATCAAGTTAGGCTTGTCATTCCATTTGGTGTTTGGTGCTGAAATCAAGGAATTCACTTAGAAGTTTTGCTTGGGCAGCTTTTAGTCAAATTTTAACAAGCATTTTGCAAGGCATTAGCCATGTCAAGGGTTGAATCCTGGAGTATCCCACCTTTCTGCTCTTCAATGCTTTCACTGTCAGTTTCTGGGACATAATGATTACCAGTAAGAGAGATAAGGAAAGGCATTTCCTATCTCACAGCAGAAAAAGATGAGACAACCAGTAGTTAGAATCTAAACCTATGGTACGAGAAGACCCAGATCATGCACTGCCTGCGAGGCAAAGGACTGGAATTTAAGGCAGTGGAAACTGTCCTCCAGCTCAAGAAATGCCTACTGTGCACAATCTCCCCTCTCTTTGCCAGTGGCAAGTTGGAGGAAGAATTACAGAAGCACCCTCTAGCCTGTACCAAGCAATATCAAAATGCCTACACTAACAGTTTAATCTAACTTAACTTACTTTTTCTGAGGCAGCATGAACATAAGTCTTTCCTCTGGCAGAGCTCCGGGGCAGTAGTCCAAAAGGACATGGCCAAAGAAAGCCAAAAAGGAGTACTAGTATTTTCAGTCCGTCCTACTGTGTCCATGACTGCCTCAGGCTTCTGAATCCCACATGAATGACTCCATCTGCTTCTATTGAGGTGGATCTTCTCAGTCTTTTTTATAGGAGCTGTTTAAAAAAAAAATAAATTACTAGATATAAATCCTGAGCATTATTCTCTCATATGCCAGATACTGACTAATCTAATGTGCGTTATCTTCCTTTTCCTCTGGACAAGAATCACACCTTCATTAGACCTGGTGCAAATATCCCACTGAGAAATTTTGATTTTGACTGGCATTGATTGAAAATGACTTGACAAGAAATCCCTGGTGAACTGTAGTTGTCACATTTGCTTTACAGGCACTGAGGATTCATAATTATTCAAAAGCAGACAAGCTCACAGGCTGCCTTCAGGACTCTGCCAGACAATAATTTTTCAAATTATTTTTCTAACAACAAAACGAACTGAACTACACACTCATTCTCAGTACACCTTCTACTGAATTACCCCAGTGGTAAACAAGTTACTATGAATTAATAAGATATAAAACTCACAAATTATCTTAAATGGAATTTATACTGGCAAATTGAGGTGCACTATGGATACTGTAAAATCCACACAATAATTAGGGTTTACCTTTATATAGACTACCTTACAAACCTAAGGTGAAGAACAATGGTATGAACTAGAGTGTGTATTTGGAAACCAGAACACTGAAGATGTAAGAGTTTTACACTAGTAATACAAGAGAAGAAACAAGCATTGCAAAGCTTGTAGGGTTAATTCAAGTGTTAAAAGTTGGAGAAATATGAAAAAGACTATAAAATTATGATCCCTAGTAGTAGTTTTTGAAAAAGCGGCAATTCCCCATCACTTGTGGCATGGAAATGAAAATATAGAAAATCCCTTAAATGGAAAAAATAATAGACAGTAGCAAATGTAAATTAAATTGGCTTTATAACTTATGATTACTATTCTGGGAAAATACTTTCAAAGATTCTACTAGTTAGACTAACATCCCCTAGTATTTGAATCAAAGTGCATTTTATTAATAATGTACATATGTATAACCATCATAGTAAAATAAGTTTGTATATGAAAACACTGATTAACAGTTTGACATCTGAAGTGCCACAGTGGTTGATACGGTTTTGTTTATATTTCACGCCAAAGAAAATTTGTTAGACTAAGTTGCCATGTTTTTTGCATCTGGATTTTATGATGTTTGTCTTTGTAATGGCTGTATAGAGAACTGATTCCAGTACTTGAGATTCTGGCTAAATTTAATTAGCTTAAATGCTTAGAAGATGAAAGTTTATTTGCTTTATACTGGATTAAAGTGTAAGTAGCAAAGGTAGCATGAACAGATTGTGTAAGTTACCTCCAGCTATTCAAGTTCTAGAGATCTACATACCAGCAAAGGACAGTGGTGGCCAGGAAGTCTAGGGATGTTTGAATTTATTAAATTTGCTCTAAGAAAACATCAAATACATTCATGGACTAAAAAGGTTAAGTGAAACCACAACTTGCATAACTATTTGTCTGATCATATTTCTTCTCAGAAATGTTATCACATATGCATATAATACATTGGTTCTTCCAGCTTGAACACCATTATAGGTGCATAAATTTACTGTTTCTCTCACCTTCTGCAATAAAGAAGTCAGCATAATTCTCACCATCATAAATGCTGAAGGGTAAGAAGAGGTAAATGTACAGATGTTTACTGGTATTACAGTCCAGTGATTTATATGAACCATTAGAGAAGGAAAGCAGACATCACAAAACTAATTGTGAAGACCCAGACACTGGAAAACTAATTTTGCTTTTTATGAATCATATGTTAAAGTGTTAAATAAAAATAAAATGAAAATGATCAGAATGCCAAAGCAGTTCCACATGGGAAAGATCGATGTTGATTGGTAGATATGGAAACTATAAAAGAAGATAAAACCCCAGCCTTATAGGCAGAGACTACTGGCAGATGGAACACTTATCTCTTTGAAAGAGATAAACATGCATGCTTGGATGCCTGGATTCATGTAAAACACACAGTATCTAGTAATTGCTTTGAATTCTCTGTAGTGCTATTAAATCTTAGCTTATTTTTACTTCTGAGGGTTTTTTCTCCCTGCTTTGATAATGGAATAACCTGCAACTTTTGCACCATACCAGCTGACAAGGGATGTGACTGCCAGAACCCCCTGGTTTGTTGTCTTTCTGAACCTTTACAGAGACTTCTTTTTTCCATTGAGACAGGAAGGTGCTATTGCTCAAAATCAAGACTTCTCTTCCTTTGACACAATTCTGTTGTGTTTTTCTTTTTAATCTGGAATTGAATGCTAAAAATATGTGAACACAGATACAGAAGCTGTTACATTTTTACAGATTTGACATTTCAATTTTTGAGGAATGTGATGAAAAAAAGTAGACAAGATTGTATTTATGATGCAAGTCAGAAGATACATTTTTTAGCTTTTAAAGCAACATCCACCATGTATTTTTATCAAAACCAATTATACTTTGAGCAAGATTCTAACAAAGAAAAATAACAATAATAATTTTAAAAATGTAAACATTATGGTAAAATACGTTAAAGTGTATTTTTATGCAAATTATTTTTTATGGAATTGTGTGTGAGTGTGTGTAATTGTAGCAGCTATGCTTAAGAATGTGGAAGTATCAGTCCTTTGCCTTTTTAAGCTGCATAAAAAATATATTTCCTTTTCTTTGACACTTAGACTATATCGATACCAATAAATAAAACAGGCCCCATTGTTAAGTGGTATGACACAGTTCACATCTTTATGGTTGAATTCCCTTGATATCAGGAAGCCATATCCAAGCTATATGGTCACTGTCCCAGATGAAGTTTGGGAGATGGTTTTTATTGGCACAGGCCAAAACTTTCCCAGGGATTATGCTAATAATTTAACATCATGGCTGATCATATGTGCCTGCAGCGTGGGTTCACAAACACAGACACAGTTCTGTAGTTTTCATTGTGAAATGAATGGATACTCACATATTTGTAAATCCTTTGTGGATTTAGCAAAGTCAGCTGAAAATAGTTAATTTAACTATTTAAAAATTAAGAAATATAATGTTAAGCCTCTGGGTATTATGTTGCACTGCAGATCAAGAGGTATGGATACCCAGGTTGCTCCTAATTTTTCTCCACTATTCATATTTTAAAGCTATTTTAGAGTGTGTTCTCAGAAGATCAAAGAAGCTGGGTAGTGTCTTGCATATTTTTTGTGGTTACTATGGGTAGTCATCTTCTGTGCTTCATTAAATTAATGGCAGCAGGGCAACCTCATTAAGCACTTTCAAGATCCATGTTTTTCCAAGAACTATTTCACAATGAACAGCATGAAAGGTCTTGAAGAAGAAAGGCCCCACAATATTATTGTTTCATTTGTAAAAAATGGGAAGGAGCTGAGATGCTTGGAGCTAAAGGTAGCTCATTGCATCAAGTGCCTTCCTGTGGCTTGTGCAACAAAGAATCTGCAGGTGAACTCTAAGTGTCGTATTATAGCCCTCTCTCCAGTTGCTGTAGAGACATAAGGAATAACTTGTGATCAAGCATTTTCCAAAATGTGACCACATCACTTACAAAATGCAGGCCCCTGGCTGCTGAAATCTGTGAGAGTGAATGCTGCACATGCCCAGGTTTCTCTAAGGAGGAAAAAAGAAAATCAGAGTTTACTGTTTCATGGAGAGGAGGAAGGAGTTCATAGTAAGCATAAATAGTACAAACACTATTGATAAAATCCATGTCTTGTAGGAATCAATATGAAATGGACTCTTAAAGAGTCAGGATTGCATCTTAGACATTTTTTTTTCATTAAGACATTTCTATGTCTTATTTTTTTGTTCACAACAGTTATTGATTTCTTACCCTATTTTCTGAACAATTATATTATGAGAGAGCTACTGTACTTATCTGTACCCTTGGAAAGCATTATTTATATTTTTAGAAAATGTAGGATTTTGGTGGGTTTTTTTCAATACTGGCATTTGCCTATTTTTCAAAGGTTGTCACAGGAAGCAGAAGCTAAGAAGTATTGAAATAACTGTATGAAAGGATGACAGTTTAAAATGCCTGAGGATGATAATTATATTCACTAGATGGACTTAATTTGCAGGTTTTGCAAAGCAGACATTTGACTGAAAATTAAAGACCTGTTTTAGCTGCAAGCAACAACCAGAAGTGAAGAGGGTTCAGTAGAGTGGAAGGTGAAGTCTCTCTGTCCCCTGAAGAGGTTGAAGTTACAAGATATATCATAGATAACTAGGAGGAAGGTCCTGGGAAGGTGTGAAGTAAGAGAAATAAGACTTCTACACTAAGAGATCACATACCTATGCCTCATGTTTAATGGAAAGAAGGAAGAAATATATGGTGTAAAAATTGATTGTACATCCTACAAAAATGTATCATGAAGCTGTTGGCCTGTAATCCACATTTTGTGTATAACTGAGTCCTTTGAGTATTTATGTTATACTGTGGATTTATGCACAGCATTTTCTTTTAGCAACACAGCATCTGTCTAAGCTTGTAAAAAATGGCACTTTTCTTACCTAGCACATATAATACTTCCTTTCAGAAGCTAATTAGAGACACATTTTATTTGAATCAACAGATCTAAACCAGAAATCATCTTCAGAATGGTGTGTAGTATTTATAGATATTCAGAATAATGACTCTAACAGTATAGCAAGGAAAACACTCGCTGAAAATTATCGTAGCAGAATAGAATCCTAGAATCATAGAATGGTCTGGTTTGGAAGGGACTGTAAAGATCACCCAGTTTCAACTCCCCTGGCATGGCCAGGGACACGTTCAACTAGACCGGGCTGCTCAGAGGTCCATCCAACCTGGCCTTGAACATCTCCAGGGATGGGCCAGCTACGATAGCTATGGTAGTTATTTCTGCACAGAATATGAACTTTAAAAGCATAAAACAGGTAACATACATAAAAGTATGTAACAAATTTACAACACAGATGGTATTTTATCCTTCTTTGTGTTTTAGATCTAAACCTGATATCCACTGTGGCCTGAGTGCAGTCTGACATCTCATGTTTGCTTCGAGATTATTTAGGAATGAACTACCAAAGGGACTGTACTAACCATTTTTTAGTCCCTACTTGTACCTTGATATTTCTGCCTGTGCCAGCTCTAGCATTAAAATGCCTGAATATTTTTATTTTTTTCAAGCCAATGGTTGTATTTGCTGATACTTCAAAGCAGTTTTGTTGTACTTAGGGTACCTGGGCCAGGTACACCTAGATGCGACATCTGGGATGATGTGAGAACATATTACCAGCAGCATGGAGGTTACTATAGGGCTTTTGGCAGTATCTCCTTTCTGATAAAATTAAAACATTTGTAAGACTGGGATCTGAGGTTTGTTGTACTTAAAGCTCTGCAAACTTCCTCCAGAGTGACTGGTCACATTCCCTTCTCTGAACATTTGTTTTTTTTCCCCTTCTTTGACAATTCTAGCAGAGTATGAGATGGTTCAGTGACACAAGAGAAAATTATTCTTTTTTGATTTCGGTGGATTACTTTTCCACTAGAATAACAAACTGTACTTATTCACACTTAGGTCACTTGGTTGTTAGGTCCAAGGCAAGTGACGTGGCAGGGAGCATATGAAAAAACCAATGCAAGAGCAGAACAACCCCATTTGAGGGTTGCAAGTGCAGTTTCATGAGATTAGGTGTAACTTCAAACTACACTAGAGTAATCAAACTCTCAGCTCACAGTGAGTAACTGCATGTTATTTAATTTCAGCCTTATATACTCACTTCCTGGCACTTTAGACAAACATCTCACTTAAACTATTTTTTCTTGATAATTTCAAAATATCAGAACACATTCAAATAAATGCCTGATGATTTTACTACCCATTCTTAGGTTTATATTGCCACAATTGCTCTTAACTATGAGTGCAGTTAACACTGATTTTTTTTCTTTACAACAGCAAATGGAAACTTCAATCAGGGAAACAGGCTAGATGCTGTATGGACAGGGAGTTTACCATGAAGATAAGATTGAATAAAATAGCAGATTATATGGTCCCTTAAGACTGCCATCTTTGAAGTCTCTCCTTCTGAGAAAGTGTTTGCAAAAGCTGTGGATCTTCATTACAGAAGGTATGGAGACTACAAAACTGTTTACTGATCTATAAGGAAGATCAAAATAGCATGCTTTGGCAAAAAAAGTTTTCTGTGGAAGAATTCTTCTGCAGAAGAAGTTCAGTGTATCAGGGAGAATGTCTTTATAAAGAGAAAGATTTTTAACTCGTATTAAAAAATTGACCAAACTGGATTATACTAACATGTCATATTGGTTTTCCCATTTGTTTTTCACCAAATAAGTCCTCATATACATATGTATTGGTTGCCTAGTTAGTGATGAGAAGTGGTAATTCACTACAGAAAGCAGAAAGAAACAGCTTCTTAAACTACTTGCTTAACCTATTATTGGTTTAAGTTCGAAGAGTAATTCAATCTTACAGATTTGACTTGGCTTTGAACATGCAAACTTTTTATGAGAAATAGTTTAAGAGGTGCTCATTTTTAGGAAGTAGCTGCTCAGCTGAGAAATTTGGCAGGCTCTGTGATGACTCCAAGGCTATTTAAGGCAAAATCACACCAGCAGGCTAGTTGAAGTCTCTACAAAGGAGGAAGCTTTGAACTTATCCATTTGTCTGTTATTTGAAATAGAATATAATTATTCATACAAGCATAGCTATAGAGGAGACACGGATTAGGAGACTAGTGTGCGTGGCCTCTCAGCAGTTAGGGCTTACATCCCTGATCCAACAAGAAAACACAGGTCCCAAATGCTTGGGCCATGGCTCTGCTCCACTGCCATTGCAAGCACTACAGCCTCATGTGGTCAGCTTCTGGCTGCAGCTCTTCCTTGCCCCCCTTAGCAATTTGTGAATGTTTTTAGTTTAATCATCTCATGGACTGTATACAGTAACAAAGAAAATCAACAGGGTTTCTTTGAAGTCAGAGCATTTGTTGAAGATAAAAGCTAGGTAGAAAAGGCCGTATGGAGCTAACCTCACAAACACAGCAGTGTAGGAAGCATCCTGGAGTGCAGTGTTCTGCAGTCTTAGGGAAGTTGGAAGAAACAGTGCATCCTCCACGACGTTTTAGGAAAGCACAGCTATAGATTCATAGCTAGGTAGCTGTAAATGTAATAAAGCATCTGAGGTAGGTGGAATTTATTGCATAAAAAGACTGTACTTCTCACTGGCTATACAGGAAGTCTGGGTTAGTGGTGCAGACTAGACTCCTAACCTTTAGGCAGCTATATTTAGGTGAGATAAATCCCATCTGCAGCTTCTCACTTTCTCCAGGGAGCTGAGTGGGTTGCTAAGCTGGGGGTAAATTCATAGCCCTTTTGAAGTGACAAGAGAAGCTTTTGAGTAGATGAGCTTCAACTAAATAAAACAAACACAATTATTCAATGGCTACTCCAGTCTTTACTGCACAGTAACTAAATGATAGTTATGTGTGTTAAATAGCTAATAACTACTCAGCTGGTAATTAAAGCAAGCTCAGCTACCAGTTCAGAATTATTATCATATTACTGTCCACCTTTTAGGTTAATTTTAATTTTCACATTCTTGCATTCTAGGGATATATTTTATGCTTTAGTATCACTCTGAGAGCTTTCCCAGTGCTTACAAATAATTGAAAATTTAATGGAAAACATCTATTTATAAACAAAGTATTACTCTTAATACTCTTTCATGAATGCCTGAATAATTGTCCTGAATGGACTAGAAACTGCCTGAAGGCAGGGACAATCTTGGTCTCAGACAGGGCTTTGCCACATGGAGTATTGAATAGGCTCAGGTTTTAGGTATAATCACTTGTTCAGCCATATTATGTACCTCTGCTAGCTTATCCAACACCAAATGTCCCAAAAACTAACTCCCAGTGTACAGTCAAAGGAAGCAATGCACACGTCATGGAAAACTCTTGCAGAAACTTTACTCTAAGAGTAGAGTCATATCCTAGCTTAGAGTACACTATATTTTTTTACATGATTCAAAAAGAAGGGCTTCAAACATTAGATAACTCAAAAAATGCTGAAGGGAAGAGAGAATGAGCAGCATGAACCGAGCAAATTGTTATTCACATAGTCATTTCTCTTCTTTCTACACAATTACTTGTAAAATACTTCTGCCAAAATTAAATACTTCCTATATAGTTCAGTGAATTTTATTTCCTTATTTAGATCTTGACTGATTTTTCCCATGCCCTCTATAATGCTGAGATACAGCTTGGCTTTCTTTTTTGCCTTAGTCCTCATTCAGCAAAGCATTAAAGTAGGCATTACAATCTGCTTCACATCAGGATGTAGATGCTACCATTTGTCTAAATTTTACTGGACTGTGGCTGAATTTCCCCTTTCAAAGTAATGGGACCGCAGAGAGTAAGATACCATTGTCACAGTGTGGCACAGACTGGGTCACACTGAATTACCAACTGCACTGACAATGGTTATGACAAAAAGGAAATCTATATGTGGTTATTTCTAAAAGATTTTTGCTAATGGCTGTCATTTTCATCATAATTTTCTTTAATGGGAGACAGTGTTCTGTTGTATCAAGTATTGCCACAGCCTCCAGAGGGCTTGCCAGTGATTGCCCTCCCAGTTCACGTCACATGTCTGGCTGCCAGCCTGCAATCGCCCCTCTTGGCTGCAGCAGGACCTGAGAGCACTGGTGGGTGAGTTAATCCTTATGTTTTCCTGCAGTTTACTCTGACTCCACAAGCGCAGGTATTGCTACAGCATAACAGCTGTAGATTGCCAGGTTTTGATACATACACACAAAAAAAGTGTTTCTATGACAGTTTTACACATAAATCTTTGGATGATTTGTCCTAAAAGTTCTACCTTTAATTTACCACCTTTTCAAAGCGCAGTGCTGGTCATTAGTCATTCAACACTGACAACAACCAAGGATAGCACTCACAATCATAACATGCAAAACACGCACTCTTAGTGTTTCTTGTTCATGATCCCATTCTTTAAACAGCACCCCACTGATTTGTAGGTATCTTAGCTTTCAAATACATTCCAAACCTCAGGCTGTTGGTAACCTTTTATCTCTGTTCTTACCAACCTTTACTATGGAGTGGCTTCAAGAACTAGATACCACAATCGGAGGTTGGTGCTTCTCCCTAGATTTGGATCAAAGGCTTTTATTGACAAATCAATTTGTAGCAACACATGGAAAACTAACCTATTTAGACCATAGACGAGGTAATTCTAAGACAAAGGTATATATGAACTGCAATTTTGCCAGCTGTAATTTACTTTCTGCTTTCAGAATTGTGTTTAATGATATATACCATGTGATTAAATTCCAATATCATTGCAATAATGGGAAAGTTAAATAAATAAAGGGAAGAACTGTTTTAAAGTACTTAAAAGCAGATATCCATGTGATACAGGAAGATATACCTACTGAGCTATAAAGCTCATAAATTTCCCTGTATATCCTACTGCTAGGGTATTAAATTCAACTGAAGCAAAGTGTTCTCTAACATGCTGTATAAATCTCTTGAAAAACGAGTTTTCCCATTAGTCTAGGCACAAAGCTACCAGTTTTAGAAATCAATTACTTGGTATGCCCTCATAAAAAAATAAATTAAGACAGTGTTAAAACCAAGAAAACAATTAATTCAAGGAATAATATTGTACAGATTTGTTTCAATTACATCAAGTTCAAAGTTGTAAAACATCATTAAACTTAAAAGAAATACATTCATTCAGATAATCAATGAAGATTAAGGCTCTCAAACATTTTTAACTCTGTTGCAATTGTATGATTATAATTAAAGCATTTTTTATTTGTGGTTCTGCATTTGATTATACTTCATTTTTAAAAGCACATGAGATTCCCCAGTCCTATGTTTTCTCTACTTGTGATATCACTGAAGGGCAGAGTTAAAGTTATTTAGGTGCCAGACTGCCCTAGTCTTAATGTGTTTGGATTACCATTAAGTGTAACCAGACTCAAAGAAAATACTGACACAGATGCTAAATTTCTTGAAGCACCAATGAGTTTTAAACAAATTATGGGCTAAATAATATATTCACGTGGAGACTTAAAAAGACTGACCCTGCACTCCAAAGTTGTGTTGTAAGTGCAGGGTGGATTTGGTGGATAATACATTCTCTTCTTTGGGTTCACAGCGACTGGGCCCTCCCAGCAGAGGGACAGCCAGCTTCCCTATGGCTGCAACAGCATCCACGTGCCCTGACCTAGATGGGTTATTGCACACAGACACACAGGGAATCCCACGCTACTGAACATCATCAAAGTCTCACTGTTTGCTTCAGGGACTCCAGACTAGGCCTGTGAGCAGAGTTAGTCGTTTGTCGAAGGGTTGTACATTCTACACAGAAGAACAGACAAAATGCAGGGAGAATTCCCATCAACATTTTACAGAAGGAAGCTGCCTCCAGGATTTCCCTGTCACCACTTCTCCCCTGCTTACATTGGCCTGTAGGCCCCTACAAATTCAACATTCCTATTGGCGTGAAGTGCAGATTAGCGACATGAAACTTGGGCAAAATGGCACAGGAAACACCTTCTGTGAGGCAAAGCTTTCTGAGGGTTGCTGCTGGTTGCCTATATAAAGGAAAAAAAGGCTGTGCAGCAAGTTGCAGTATGAGAGCTTTGCAGCCAATGAAACACCTGCAAGGAAAGCAGTTTCTTTATACCACAATGCATACATGTATTTATTCATTATTTTAACTAAGTCTTTTGGCATTATTGCATGCTGCTCTCTCTTTCCCAAATGTCAGGGATTGTTTATTCCGTTGGCAAAATGTTTAGCAGAGCATAACTTCTTCCCCAGTCAGCTTCCACATAACTCCATTGACGTGATCCTTCTCAAACTCTTGTTATATTATACTCTGCATCTTGTTTTGTTTCTTTCTGGGTTAACGCTTGTATATTGCCCTTTGATTTACAAAGCAATACACTTCCAAACTGCAATTTCTTACAGTCCAGCTGATTGTCCGACTTGACAGAAGTTGTGATCATCTTCTGCCAAAGATTAAAAGCAGCATGAATGAAAGCAGAGAATGAAATGAAAACTGTGGAGAAAGAGTGAGCTTATAAGGGAATATCTAATGCAAAGAATACAGAGAGATAAATGGGAGATAAAATCTCTTTCTAACTCTTTACTAGTCGCAGTTTTTACAGCAATTACAGTGTTTTAGAAATTCCTGATTAAACCTTTTTGCCAAAGACTAAAACCCCAGTTTGCACTGACTTATGAAAATAATTTCAATTGTTATTAGCAGACTTTAATTGCACCAATATGCTTTTCACTGCTTAAAAAGCCTTTGTTCTTTACAAATAGTGATACAAAGGTAACAGCAATACTTCAGTGGCTTTTACTGCTTGGGTGCAAAATAGGAGTCCTTAAGCTTTAAAAATCTTTTCTCTCAGAGATACCATCTTTTGCCTGGAGCTAAAGGAATTAGGGGATATTTACATGATTTAAGGCTAATTTTATAGCATATTATGTTCCCTCTCTGTCATGGAATCAAATGCTAGAGGATTTGATTTAAAAAAAATGTAAATATGGGTAAAATGTAATAAAACCATTGTTTGTATGGGAAACCTCCATGTTAATCTGGAAGAAATATGCAATATTGGAATTGTGTAACTTGGTGGTCAGCAACAGGAAAAGCAACAATAGCTGTGGGAAGATAAGTACGCATGATAATGCATACATAATTCATACTAGAAACTTGGAGTAAAGTCAGGAATTACATTTTAGCTTTGAGACTTCATTGTTTAGGTGACAGGGAAAAAGAAAATAGTCGTAAAAACATTATGATAGATATGAATGAAATATTAGAAAAATCTGAAAAATATAGCTGTTTAATCAAAACAACTAAACTCATAATTTCTAAAGATAGTTACCAAATCAAGTATTTCACCTATGAATTCCAGAAAACTTCAGCGACATTTTGGTGATGGAAAATGTGCAATTACAGAGGAGGAAGAGTTGTTGCTTTTCTCTGAAGATAATGTTTAGCTCGAGGGAATTGTGGAGTAAGACCAGGCTGCCAATACATAGAACCACTGGGAGATGTGGATAGAAAACAAGGGAATTTACTAAAAAAGAAAAAAAAAGACAGTTACAGATCTTTGAAAACAAAACCCTGTGATCAATGTTTGGACGGGTTAGAGAGAGCAATGTGTGGAGCGAATTATTGAACAAGGGACTGTGGGAGGTCTATGAAGAGCCAAATGCAGTGAATGGAGTGAAATCCCAGTGACCTGAGTGGGCAGAGTATGTGGTTAGGATGATGGAAGACAGACCAGTGAGGCTGATTTTGGACAGCCATCGTTAGGAGTTTCAATCCTCAGGCCAATGAAGAACAAGGAAAGATAATATTGAGTAAGAGCTAATTGCTCGTAATATGAATCAACATCAAAGGGAAAAAATATGCATTTGGCTAAAAGAGGTAGAAGAAAATCTGCCAAAGACATTTTTGGGTCTACAGAGCTGAGGGATAATAGCACACAGATTCTAGGAAATTTCATGTGATTTCTCCCATCTTTAGTTTTGGAATGAATTAACAGTCTGCCTTCACTCTTTCTAGAACTTCTTAAAGAACATTTTGAGGAAGACAGTAATAAAAAGGCTAGTGGTTGCCTATTCAGAGCTGGACTATGCCATGAGTACTTAAGAATGAAGCAGGAAGGGGATTGCTTTACTTGTTTACTTGTTGCATGTACAGACATAGGGCTCATTTTGTGACAAATAAACCATTCTACACCAGTGTAAATAGCAAGAGGATGCCTGAGCTTTCAAATTGTGTTATGACTGTTCCCAACATTTTGATAAGAAGAATCATGTAAGTGACCATGAGACCCAACAGGGAACATTTGGGTCTGAGTCCTGTAAAACTCCACTATTAAGGGCAGAATTTTTTTTTTCTTAATACAGTGGGACAGACCATACTTGCAGAGGAATTCACATGAATGAGAATTTCCAAGAGCGAAGACCAGTAAGATATAAGCCTTATTGGTCCTTAGTTGAATCACTAATTAAAATGAATGGAAGATCAGTTAAAAAATTGCTGTGACCTGATGGAATTGTCTGAAACATATCTGCTTTTGTATGCATTTTCTCAGAATTTCATCACAAGCAGGCATTCTTCAAATAGTTAGAAGCTGAAAAATGAAATGACATCTTGCAGCTGATAACATGGAGCAGTTTCTTGTTTTAACTCTAGATTTGTCTGTCTAGTTACAAGTCTCCCAACGTGTGGTGGTTGTCTCCTATTCATTCCAACCAACCTCCTATTTTTCTCATGTACTTGTACGATGAAAGAAAGGATTTTGTAACTTCTGTGGCAGAAAATGTTGCAAAAGTAATGTTTTATTGCAAAACCAGTTGCACGTACTTGCTTTGCCAAATGAGACCAGTACATGACCAACAGTGCCACCAGCATCTAAATGAGCAAGTTTGCATCAGAGTAGTTTGTGGATCAGATTTTAAACAAACCTCAAGTATGCAAGCTATAAAAACATGTGCCAAAGCACCTCTTACTTCTGGTTTAAAAGTCCTGTACTTAATATTAATGCTTTCAAGCCACAGGCAGTAAACCTTTAACAAAATATACTGCACTTTCTGAGTGGTCAGATTTTCAGGGAAAATGTGAAGTTGACACCATTCATATGCAATTTCTGAGCTGAGGTTTGAACAGCAACAGAACCTGTTATATACACTTCTTTTCTTTAATGAAACTCATACATTTGACTTTTCTATGAATACCGCCCTTAATGCCTTGTAATCCATGCTTGCCTTTCAACAAAATATTCTTTCACATTTGTCACTTGCCTACTTTGCAGTTCTACAACAATGTTACCGTAAAATATAGAATACACTTGAAGATGCAAGTATCTTGCATCTCCAAAGCACAGCTGAGATTTCTCTGTAAGCAAAAGTGTCATCAGAACTTCAGGATTCCTTCTATATCAGCAAAACATTTTTGCACATTGAAAGTTATTATTTTACAAAAATCTTTACATGGTACTCAGTTCTGTCTTTACATTCAAAGCTGGGCTCTGCAGTACACTCTTTAAAATGTCATTACCATTGCTTCAAGCGACTTGCCAACTAAAACGCAGATTTCTCTGCTCCCACTGCTGAGCACAAACCTGCCGTTTTCAGAACAAACACAAGAGGGGGCGTTTAGATGATGTGTCCATTCTTTAAATGCTCCTCTATAAGCTCTGAGCAAAACACTAGGCATGAGTAATGTATTTCTAGATTTTGACTCTCTCACACAATTTCTACCAGTGTCATCTCAAAACTTCTCAATTCAATGACACCATTTTTACTTTGATGCACGATACTGTAATTAATTTCCTCTGCAAGAAAGCTGATGCACTGCAGTGTGTATTTAATTTTACTTCACACCCACAGTACAGGCACATACACATGCACCAGATCTTCATGAACCTTGAGACAAGGCTCCTAATTTCACAGCCCACAAATGAAAACAAACAAGCAGTTAAATCGTTCCACACTCCATTTACAATCACTGAACAATTTTTCTTCTCAACCCCAACTACTTTCCTTCCATCACCCACAACCCACACACTCTCACCTTAGTTCAGAGCCACCGGCATACAGCCTTGTACTTCAAAAAACATGTATTGGTTATAAGTTCCTATGTTACAATGATTAGTCTAGGATTGGCGTGGCTTTCATGAATTACACATTAAGTAATTCTGCATGTGTTTTTCTGCTGGGATGGTTAAGGAAGTGAGATAAGCTGTATTTCTCTAATGTTCATGGAAATGTCTTAACGGTTGATCTATACTTAAGTGATTTTTTCTACCTTTTGTATGAATTTTTTATGAGAACATTGCAGAATTGAAACCTGCCAAAGTGCTCTGGTGTGCTGCACTTATGGAGGAAGTTATGGCTGCTGTTTGATTGGCCAGGATCTGAGTGGAGATATATGGGCTGTAGAGGAGGCAACAGAAACCAAGGGGAGGGTCCAATTCATGCAGTATGGTGGGAGAGACACAGAACTGCTTCTTGTCTTTTTACAGGGTATACACTCCAGCCACTGCAGCTGAATTTCACTTAGGGGGTTCTGCTGTCCTTGGATTTTCTTGAGCAGAAAAAATTGACTATTTTAAAACTGATGTAGCTCTGCTGACGATTATCTATCACAAAACTATTGTCACTGCTGACCAGTTCTCTAAGTCATATGTCTTTTGAGTCCTCTCTTTCCATTACCAGATTTTCTTGAAAATGCCCCCAGGTCTGCTTTCTTCCTTCCTCCTTATGGTTTTGAAAATTATGGGGAATAGCTGTGTTTCCAAACCATGAGATATTGCTATTGCTTGTTACAAGCCAGACTGTGGCTCTGGCCCATTGTGAGATACAGCACAAGAGAGGATCGTGCACTGACCTGCAATTAGGCAGTTTGTTATTCTGTGGAATTCCTTATTTCTAAGTGACTTTACTTACCAAAAGTATTTGGTTACTGGGCAGCAGAAAGCACTACATCTATACAAACAACCTATGTCTCATTAGATATAGTGGATGTGGAAGGTTACATGTGTGTACTGGGTGTGCAAGAAATTCATGATCATGACTGATTTGGTTTGGCTTTCTGCACCGGTTTCTTGCAAACTTGGGCTGATCACAGTGCTGAGAAGTATCACTCATCCTTAGCAATGATGCAGTGGCTGACTTTTGCTCATTCATGTACCCTTCAGATGCATGTAGGGGTGACAAGGATTGCCCAGAAGTAGTGACGGATACCAAGATGAGACTAGTAATGACATTGGCAGTATGAGTGCTTGTAAGGAACTGGTCAGGCATGAAAGTGAAAGATGAGTAATGAACAGGTGAACAGACTACACTGAGGAACCTCACTTCAAAATTAGTCAGGTTTCCGCAATGGCATGTGGAAATTAATCAAGCATGCGCTAGGCTTCTACCTTACTAGAGCAGAAGCAGGTAAAGGAAACAGCCTAAGGATGTTAGAATTTTGCTCTAAAATCTACAGTGGTAAATGATCATAATTAGTATAACTTTTCCTTTAAAACATTTAGCATGTCTTGCTGTTAGAATCAAGATTCTGGACCTGATTCACTACAGTTGCCCCTCTGCAACATCAGTTTTTCTAAAACTATTTAAAAAAATCCAAATTTTTTTTTTTCTCATAATGTATAAACTCTGACACAGCATTTTACATCAATATCTCTGTACACATAACTTAGGACAAAAAACAGGCTAAAATCTCTTCACTGAATAAATTTTTTAAGTAGCGCTTCTTGGCCCAAAAGAAATTATAGCACACAAATTATCCAAAAATGGTTCTGAAACTCTTTATCTCCCCATGTATATTTTTATACTGTGACTTGGACTGAAGCATCCTAAGTTGGCAACTGGCTAATTCTCCTCATCAAATACAATCTTTGGCTGCTACAGGAAGGTCAGAATATTCTCACAGATTCAAATATTTTTCAGAAAATAAAGACTCTCTAAAATGAAAGCCAAGGTCATGTAGTAGGCCAGAATAATTTTCAGGTAAACTGATGGTTTCTTACACTTTTCTTCCCACTTTAACCACTCGTACACTTTTGTTGAAAATCCAGGTTTTCAACTCATAGCTGTACTTAGAAAGTCTATCAAACCTAGCACCTGCTTAACAAATTGTTGAATTTTGACAGCAACTTCCCTGTTTACTTGATAGCTATTTCTACTTCTGAATGAATCCCCCTGATCTTATTGTAGCTCATGGTCCTAGCATTTCATCCCTCCTTTGCCTTGAGTTCTTTGGGTGAAAAGGCATACTAAATTGCTGCCTAACACCTTTTCAAAGTCACTAAAATTTCTCTTTAGATGTATTTTTAAGAGCTACAGAAGTGTCACACACAGCAAAGACGTTTCAACCATTGGGAGACTGGGAATAAGCTATAACAGACAAAAACAAACTTCTAAATACAAAATGGAAATTTTAAAAAGGGTCACCTGAGATCATCCTTTTGCTTCTTTTTCTAAGTTGTCTGTATTAAGCATATTTTCTAAACCTGTGTTGTTCTTTTGGGTAAATAAACAACTTTGTCTAAAGTGTAAGGCATGAGTAAAGCATTCTTTCCCCTTGTATGACCTGAAATGATGACATGATGCTTGCAGAGCATTCAAAGCTAGACAGTTCTGAACAAAGCAGACATTTGAGGAAACAGCATGTGCTGTGAATATTTGGACTGGTAAGTATAATAACAAACACTGCAGGCAAATTTGGTAGAAAAGGAAAATAAATTAATCTGTCCTCAGTGTAGTCCGGAGGTGGCTCAGCTATGGAGCTCTGCAGTCACACAGCTTTGCTGTGGCAGTTGGTGGTGAAGTTGTCACGCTGAAGGGACTGCAGCTGTGCTGAGACAGTTACCAGACTGCATGCTCCCAACAGGAGTTGTTCTAGTCTGCAAAATGTCTCTAGTTATACTCCATATGGTCAGATTCTGAGTGGAGGATATTTCTTAATCATGATTTTTTTTCCCCCCCTCAGGTTCACAGCCAGCAAATTCCTCATTCACATCAACAGGAAACATTCCTTCCAACTGTGGATATTCATTCAGATCAGCCTACAGGAACACGGTCTTCAGCTGGTCAAAACACACTTAAGCTTCTTTGAAGTATTACAGTCTGAAAAATTCTTTTCATTTGATTACATAGAATTGTTGTCTCTTCCAACAGCACAATAGCAGAGGAAACTTTGGGGTATGGAGGTGCTGTTGGATCCAAGTCTGATGTTTAGACAATTTCTTCTGCTTATTTAATAATAGACACAGTTGAATCAGTTCTTTGCCTCATTAACTTTTCTTTGACAAAATTTACTTGACATACTTTGCTTAGTGTTGTGCTTTGCCTCTCTTATAAACTTTTATTTTGGACTCATCAGGGGTTTTATGAGTGTGGGACGTTAAAGCAAGCACATTTACAGTTGAATCCCTCCACTGCAACACTGCTGGTCTTAGTTTTTATACCTTCAGTTTTAATTTCCTCTGAATGTCTCGTGTGGCTGGATACTACGTTCTATTGAAACTGTTCTTTTATAGAGGAGGAGCAGACTAGGGGATCTATGAATCCCATCTCACTTATAAATGTACCTACACTTGAAAGCGTGTGCATGTATGGACAATATCTTGAGGTTGTTCTTGATTTATTCAGGAGTATTGTGCATTATAAACAAGTACTCAATGTCAGTAAGCAATTTTTCCAGTGAAGTCTATGGAATTGTTTAGTGTGTAGGAAATTATAACCGAGTTTTTGTTAGTTTGCATGCCAGGGTCAATGTGGTGAAGATGGACACTCTTCTTCTGCATAGTATATCTATGTAATCCTGAGTTCTATCAGCTATGACAGAATGGTATTGTGAACCACAATTAATTTCCTTTACAATAGCGTGGATAACTTCACGGCTCATTAGACTGATGATTTCATTCTGAATTGTTGGACTTGTGTAATCTTGTTTTCTCTTCAGCTAGCTTCCCAGGGTCTCATTGTCATTGCTGTGAAGCTTCAGTAATTCAATAAAATTCTCCTCATCAATCTGATGGCCATGAATTACCAAGCCTTGTCTACCCTGGTAATGTATGGTGAGTATTATTTTATACCGTGAGCAAAACTGATATCCTATGTGACACTTCCGCTTGCTTTATCCGTCAGACATGCTGGAAAATGGGATATGTGATATTCCAATCAAACAAAAATAATTTGGTGACAATTTAAACAACTTGCGACCAGGAAGCATAGATGAATGGTGGGACTTTGGCACTGAAGTGGAATTCTCTTCCTCCCCTCCACCACTACTGACTTGATTCCTTGTGCTGCTGCTTTTGGTAAATTTAGTGTCAAGTGGTACATCTGTGGCATCAGAGATAAGGCACTCACTGCTCAGCTAACTCCTTATGGATGGTGAATCTGTGGCACCTCACCAAAGGACTTAAGAAACAGTTATGGAGAAGCAGAAATCACTGAGTAACAAATAAAAAATATTTTATGAGTATTTTTTATAAGATAACAGTAGCAGCTATTTCTGGTAATCAGAAGTTTGAAGAGTATTTGCTTGCCTAAGTCTGTCAAAATACGATATCATGACATCATTCTTGGAGCTATACTAGAATATGTTACTTTTGTGAATGACATGAAGGTGGCCTGTATTCAGGTTTTTCCATCTCAAAAAACCCTAAACCAAAACAAACAAACAAACAAACAAACCAAAAACCCCAGTATGAAAGATAAAGGGAAGGGTGAGAAAAAGTGAGAACAAAACCAGACAATTTTCAAAATGAAGAATGGAACATCAAACATATACTGTGGTTCACTGCTGTTATACCTTCACCTAAAGGGATGCATGAGGTTTTATTTCACAGATCGCATAAAAAATATTGAACTTCAGTTGGTATATGGAGCTACAAGCCCGTCATGCACACTTGTAGAAATCATAGGTCTGTTAATATGTGTAGAATTTAAGTTAGAAGTTGAGAATAAGACTTGTCACAATTCTTCCATTTATCTCTCAGCTCTCACCTATGAATGGGAATTAATTTATCATTATCACAGAAACTTTTAACAAAGATAAATAACTCAGAGATTAAAAATATTCACATTTTAAAGTGGGGAATGCCTTAAATGCCTAGGGACAAGTCTAAAACAAATAGCTCTTTTCACTGTCTTTTGTGAAGAGCATAATAAAATAAATGCTTAATGACAAAATGCTTTGTTTGATAACATTTCAAGTAAACCATCTTCTTACATGATATGAATTGTGCAGCATGGATTATGAAGATAACCTCAGTCTGGTATGTTTTATGTTCTGACAACTCCACAACATCACTGTCTTTCACTCTCATAGTTAAATAACGGAGATCTTCCGAGAGAATTGGTTAAAAAAGAATCAGTGACTGAGAAGTGAGAAGGCTTTGGGTCACACACTTTAAACTTCTATGTCATAGAGCAGATCCTGAAAAAATATTGTTTATAATACATAAATAAACACTTCAGATACATTATTTTTAGAATATTTATACATTGTGCTGTGTTTTTTTAGTAACTATGACCAATTCTCAAATTTATATACTGAGCATGTAAATACATTACTGCACTTTCATATTTAACACGTTTTAAAATCTGACTGCCTGAATTGTAACATTTATTTGAAAGTAAACATTCTATTTATAGAGCTTATTGGTAATTAAATTATAACACCCCAGCTCCCCAAAACGTACAGTGTAAGTAGTATATTAAAGAGTAATTACAGCACTCTCTGTCATGAATCAGTTAGACTGCCATTGTTTAAATATTCTTTTGAGTTATATCCAGCGTATACAGCGGCAATAGCAACATGGACCATCAAGTTTATTAGACCATCTGAATACTGCGAAACTCATAGGGCTCAATGTTGAACTTATCTAGGTTATCTTGATATTAAATTGTTTATGCAAATTACCACTGGAAATTTCAGTTTGCAGAGAATCCTGATAGCTAAAGGTAGTGTCACAGTCCCTGCACAGTTTCATGTGTGGGATATGTTAGGAGAAAACTTCAGGTAAGTTTTAAGCAGCAGCATGAGTCTGAGAAGGTTCTTTCTCTCACATTACAGGTTGAAGCAGCTTTGCTCTTAGGCCTGCTCCCCGAACTATGAATACACAGCCAATGGCTTTATCTTCACCAAGATGCCAATGGACAGCACAGAGCTGACCAAGTCAATGGAGGCTGTTTATGATATCTACACAGTACCAGTATTTGCAGTGTTGTTGTGCTGTGGTCTATGACCACTAATTGTAGTGTTCCACCTCAAGAGGTGTACAAAGTGCTCCCAAGGAAGCCAACAGGAGCTTGAGAGCTACAGCACATCCTGAGGATGGCTGGCCAGGAGAATGTAAAAGGACTCTTTTTTCTTTATTTAAATCTTACAGCAATTCCTTCAGTTCTGCCACTGCTTTTCCTCATGCATGTGAAGGGGCTTGGTAACATAACAAGTGTATATTCCAGGTTTTTTTGAAAATCTATGCAGATTAGTTTTACTATTCTCTGAGTGGTGCAGAGTGCAATGGTGATCAATATGTGGTATGTGAATATACCAGCTTTGATATGAAAAGACATTGCATTTCATTCATACAAGTCTGGTGCATTTTTTTTAATTCATACGACATTGGAAAGTTTTGCGAAGTGATTTATTTATTTACTTATTTTTAGAAAAAATAAGAGATGAACGATTTGATTCTTTTGGGACTTCAGTGGTTTCTCAACTACGTTCTCAACTACGTTCTCAACTACCTTTTCAACTATTTTAGTAATTTCAAATATTTTAACAGAAAATTTTATTGTGATTTTAGCATCCAATATTGCACTTTTTTTTTACAGTCTTTTAGTCTGTAGTTAGATTGCTGTTCACATCAGGAAAAAGGGGCCTCCCTGTCTTGTTTGATCTAAGTGGATGACTGGCCATGGCTTGCATTTTGACTTTTGGAAATACTGGGTAGAACTACCAAGTTCTGCATCTAAGGTTTATTTATTGACTTCTTTATTGCACAGTAGATTACAGATATTTTAAATGGATTTGCTCAAATAAAGTCTTCCCTTTATGCTTCATTGTGTGACAAATCCATCACAGGCTTCTTATTTTTCATAGCAGGGAAGAGACTGAGATTTATTGTAGATATCTGAAGGTCTATATGCCAAAATACGGCAAAAAAATATATGGATTTATTTGAATTAGATTTTTGTAATTATTGAAGCTAAGTCTTATAATCATCATGCTCCAAAATGCTACTTTCTACTCACTGGAAATCAAAGTAAGAGAGGCAGAAGATTTCACAAAGGGCAATACAGGTCACTTGTGTTTCCCCCATAGAAACCTGTAATTAAGGCAATATTCAACACTAATTTCTCGGCAAAGTTTAAATATATCTTTGACTTATAAAAGTTACAGTGCTTAATTTGTGATTGCTTGAGATGCTGCCTCTAGACACACATTGTCCAGTTACTTCTCCATGGATAGTCTTACTAAATTGCCTGCATTCTCATAGCTACTGTGCCCCTTCCATAGAAAAGGAAGAGTTAATGTATTTCTGAGCACCTTGACTTACCATACAACAATCAACTCATTTGCTACAGACTTTTTCCAAAATCTTTCTGGATGCTGTCTGTTCCAGTCTCAGTGCAGGCATGATAGTCATAAGTAATGACTTGTGTCCCAAGGGAAACACTGCAGGCTGTAGATGAGCAACCCCTTGATCTTATTTCCTGTTAACTGTGGTAACCAGTGGTCTCAGGCATGATGGGAAGCCCAGCAGGATGACTGTCAGGTCAGGCTAGAAAGAAGATGATAGAGAAAAATTTGCACATGATTACAGAAAATTTCTCTCCAACAAAAAAGAAATAATTGAAGTGCTTATTTGGGACATGTGCAAAATCAGTTTACATGAGGAGAGGTGGTAAGTGACCTCTGGATACTGCACAGAAATGTAATGAAGGATGCAGGATGCCATGAAGGCCTTTGTAAGTGAGGTAAAGAACCTATCTTGGGTCTGCTAGGGAAATGGGAACCAACTGAAAGATGCCATGGGATAGGTAATGTAATCAATGTCACAAATAGGAACTTTTTATGTTGATATGTATGAGGCAAAACTGTATTTGTTACAGCAAAAATAATCCAGATGTTACATAAGAACTTGGATGAGATGTTATCAGCATAGATAGATAGTTGTGTCTAAGAGGTTATTGAAACAAAGAAACCCTACAGGAATTAGGCTTGCTCTCATGTGGAGATATGATCATATCTTGGAGTGCTAGGAGGAGGTATGAGAAAGGCAGTTCAATTTTGAAAGATGGAGCATTACTGACTAAATAAGGAAACCAAGATGATTTCTATAACGAACAGAATGATAACTACTTAATGAATTTAACTCATTTTACTGGATACTTTACTGAAAACAGAATTTCAAAAGTTTTACTTGCTAGAGAAATAGTCATCAGTTTTCTTTTAACAAGAGAAGAAACTGTTTTCATTTTAATGGTTTAATCCAAGAACCAAAATTGTAATTTCCATGTAATTTCTCATACAGTGCCATTTTAAAACTTACTTTCCAGGTGATGGGCTAAAGGAAAATAGTTTGCCAGTCACTCTAGTCAACCAACCAACTATGACTCACCCAGGACTTCCAATCTGCATTTTTCAACTTTGGACATACTGTTCTCTCCTGTTTTGACTCTGGTTTTTTTCAGCTTGAATTTCAAGCTCGCTTGCTAAGTGCCCTCCTACAAGTCCCTGTCCCTGCATATACATTTTGTTCAACACAAGCTGAACTGAGATCACCTCTGTGCACCTCAAGGCAGCGTTATAACTATAAGAAAGGTGACTTTTCAAGACATGTTGCATGATATTCCTGCTACTAAGAGCATTTTCTTTAAGCTGTAGCTAAGATATGTAACAGTTCACACTGAGGTGGTTTGAGCTACACTTACTCTGTCACTGTTCTTGAACTAAACTCAAGCAAAATCAACCCCCTCACCGCTGTTTAAGAGCACTCCTAGAATGTAGAATACAGATTTGAGGCTACATATGCATGAGTATTGACTTAGTAGGTCTTATTTAACTACTGAAGCAAAATGTGATGCAATGGAGTATTTCAGCAGAAGCATCATTATTAGCCACAATTCGTACTTCCCATCGCCCTAACAGAGGCATTTACACAGGCTTTTGGAAAATTTACATCCACCACCGAACATGTAAACAGGACAAAGCCTGAGCAGTAAGAGATAAAATTCCAAGGTTTGGATGATTAAAAAGTCTTTGATGTTCTAAATGAATAGAGTATACATGGAGACCAAATACATGCTCTCCAAATTTGATTCAATAAAGCTGAAACTCTGTCTTGCCCTTGGCCTCACAGTGCACCCCACATTAAAACCATCAATAAAATGTGATACATTGTCAACTGTTGCCTGCCTGAAGATTAAACTATTTAAGTTTTCAATTACCTATGATATATTACAACAAAGACACGTGAGTAATGCCCTTAACCCTCCAGCTGAGCAATCAGGAACAACAACAAAAAGTTATTTACACTGGAGAAAAGCTTGAATAAAGAAATGGGCTTTGCAGTGTGTCCTGAAGGTCCACAGAGAAGGCCTTGGGCTACTTGTATAGCTTTCTAGTATAACTGTGTCAGTTTGGGGATTGATTTTAAACATTTATCACTCTTGACATTGATGCACTTCTATCAGTATGAAGATGCTTGATTTTAGTAGAACAAGTATAGTTATTTCAATGCAAGTGTAACTCACTGATGAGTGAATGTGAAGGGACATGTCTGCAATGTATTCTGCTCAGACATATGTGTGCTAATTCCACCTTACAGAAGTCAGAAATAGTAGCTTTGTTCAGATGGCATTGAGCAATGAGAGGTACAGTTATCGTGAGTCAATCACAGAATTGTGATAATGTGGCTCTGCTGTTTCTGGGCTTTAATGTCTGCTTTAAACTATTGTTGTACTGTGCTCTGTGGACAAATCTGCGCACTGAGAATTAATTGGTTGATCTTTCCTGTAGTTCTGCCTTACAGAATACAGGCTTAATCACTGCTTGCCACTGTTGGATCCCTGTAGATCTGATACTTAAACTAACAAGAATAATTTTCTTTCTCTTTCTCCTAACTGACTCCAAAGGAAGGCTAGATGATTTATTCAGTTGGAGAAATTCACATTGTAGATATATTAGTTGAGATGAATCCTACTTTTGTGTTTTGGGCAGAAGAGTAATAAAATAAAAATAGGATTTTAATGCCAATATAGCAACGTATCCATTACCAGGACAACATCATTAAAGTAAGCAGATGTAATCAATCAAAGTGGTACAATTTCCACATGCAGAAGATGCAGCCCCAACTGCTTTTGTAATACAGGAATGAAGACTCCAGAGCTGGGAAGTCTGGTGAGAATTTGATGATCTCCTCTGCAGCTAAAATGCTACTAAATCACTTTGTCTCGGCTATTCTCAACAGGCTTGCAGCAGTGCATGAGGGAAAGTGTGTCTCAGGTAGTTAAGTCTCAGATCATGTAGGGCTCTCAAAGTATAAAAAGCATGGTAATTTGCCCTCTGACGGGAAGCAGTAACTAATGTACCAGTGCAGTGTGTTTCTTCTGACCAGTTTGACTAAAGAAGCGGGTCACTGCATCTGCACCAGCTGGAGCTTCTGAGTGACTTTCAGGAGCATAATATGTATAGCAAGCAGCATGGTAATCTAATCAGTGAATGGAAAAGCATGACTGTAGGCAAAACGTGGCAGAATGGGAAGAACTTATAGTTTAAAAAGGTAAAAAAATAAGCTTCCCTCAGCATTTCTGAACCTGCATTTTTTAACATTTTCTGGAGTTATAACTAATTTGACTGCTATGTTATAAATCTCGTTGCCAAACATTTTAGTATCATATCAACAGGAATATTAAATAACATTGTTTCTTACCAGTTGTAAACTGCTGCATTGTAAATTGTTGCTTCAATGTGAGTTGAAGAAATGTGTGAAAGCATTTGGTCCTGTTTGCAGATAACTCCTATCTGCAGGCTCCTTGCTTTGGTAAGGGTCCTAAAAGCGGATCCTGCTGAAGTCATACGCTGGGACTGAATGTTGTACATTTTCAAAGTCATAACAAGTTTCTGTTTAAGATGTCTGAAGTAGCAAAGCTTCCCAAGGAAATGACTGATCCTTTATTCATTGGAGGAACAACTAAATACTGCAGAGTATGCTGATTTTCTTGAACAGAACTTTTAAATGGATTTGGCAAGAGAACATTTGAACACTTTAATGTAGAGCCTGACACTATAATATGGTATGAAATACAGTAGATTCAAAATGAATGCATTTAATTGTATTAATTAATAATCTTCTCCTTTGGGACCCATGAAATATTTTGTGTAAAGATGGTAGGCTCTGCCCTTAAAGGCTCTTATTTAGCTTTTGTCTTACTAGGTCTAGGACAAAGAACAACATTGACAAAAATGTACTGCATTTCCCATACATGAAGTCCCATTATCCCTCTGTGCTGCCATAGGACGAGAAAAGCACTTCTGCTGATTTTTTGTACCTTAAAATTAATTCATTTTTATTTTGTAGTCATTTGTAGCAAATCAGAACCTCTTCTGAAAGTGCTGGACCAACATGCACACTTGATTACTCTGGTGAAAATGTGGAATTACTTCCTTGAAATCACATAATTTTTGACAAACAGAATTTGACACATAGAAAATGTATTTTGGCCCATTACCTTTTTACAGTAAAAGAAAATTTCAAATAGTTTCCATGTAAGTTGCTAAATAATTCTAGAGATAGCAAAGAAGACAGCATTTGGCATATTGGATCAAACTGATGGTATAAACTGCTTATGTCAAAGGCAACACTACCAGCTGCTTTAAAGAAAGGTAAAAGAAACTGCGAAGGAGAGGTATGGACTAACCTGCCACAAGGGCAGAAATATGGGGAAATACAGGAAAAATGTATATATATAAAACGAAAGGGAATAATACAGCAAATGCATGCAAGGAGATTAACTCCCTTTTCTAAAGATATTTGAAAATGCATCTCTGCTATATAAAGTACCAAGACTTATCTCTTTTATTAAATATTTAGAGTAAATTCTCTATTTAAAAAATGCTGGGCACTTCTTTTGCATCCAATGAATATTCATTGGGAAGTTCATTGGTGGGTGCCTATTCAAAACTGAAAGATCAAAAGGGAACTGTGTCAATTTTGTCCTTTTCTGGGTTGACTGCTATTTTTTGATGTAATAAATTGCCAATTTTAGAAGGGTAAAGAACAGAAATGGAAACGAGTATGCCTTTCAGGAGACTTTTGACTGTGCCTTTATGAATAGTCACCAAACAAACAGCTTGTTGCAAGCCTTTCACATAGGAGATAGACATCCAATTGTTAGCCATGCAAATAGCCATATCCAATGGTCAGACAGCTGTTAGCTGGCTCTTAGAATGATTGGTAACCAGACTGTTGTAGAACTTACTCCTGTCTACAGGCGGCTGGGTCTCATCTTTTTCTAAAATCTTATTAATAAATTGAACACGTTTTATGGGATCACTGATTCTATTGCCTCCCTTCTCACTGTTTCAGTAACATGTAGAAGACAAAACTGGAAAAAGAACGAGTAGAAAAAACATGTTTATGGGTTATCTTTATAGATTAGGGTTTTATCCTCATAGGAGAGTTGTAGGTAAAATTAAAGACTGTTTTTTGTGCAACCACTGCAGCACTTTTGCACTTCTAAGTGCAGGTATGGTTATGCAGGCACACACATACGCACAGAGACACTCTCATATGTGCTGCTTATACACTTATACATCTATTTCTTAGTCTCAAAGCCATATTCTGAAAATACATACACCAGGAGCAAATTGAGACTTTTAAAGGTTACTGAAAACTGCCACTGATAAACAAGAAAGTCTTTTACAGATGCTTAGAACAAGCAATTACACACTATTTTGATTGTGGATGGTTTTTCATGTCTTGCAACAAAAACTTGTCTAATGTAGATTAATTAAAATACTTCAGATTAATTGAAAAAATATGGAAGTTGAAGGCTAACTAGATATAATGCTCCTGGTAGTGCCCAGAACTGCCCAAGTGTGGTAGAATGGTTTAGCTGGACTGTCCACCTTGTTTGCAGGATGTGATCCATCAGCTAAATCATAACTCATAGCAGGAAGAGGGTTTCTCTCATTTTTGTCTGACTCTGCAGTTTCTGACATTTTGGTAAAGGATACTCATTTAATAAAATTGGTGGTATCTGGCCTTAAGCAATCCTGTCCCTGGTGTCTACCACCCATTCTCTTAGACTCTCATGACCTTATCTTCCTGTTCCCCATGTGAGGCCTTCACGTGCTGCCTCTTCACTCTTGTTTCCATTGCATCAGGCTGTTAGTGTCTCTTGAGTCCTCACAAAGCCACATCCCCTTGCTGCTCTGTCAAAACCCAAGCATACTGGCTGAACTCCACTAATTCTCAAAAGACTCTAACATGTCTCTTGCTTCCTCAGACCTCTCACTTCTGGAAGAGCAATGCATATCTTCCTGAACAGGCTCCTCTAGAGCCAACACAGCTTCAGGAAAACATAGCTCCTTGATTCTGTACTGAATATTGTAATGATATCATTGCTGAAACCCACAGCTCTCAGCAGGAACCACAACTCAAAGGTTACTGGTGACATGGGTGTGTTAAATTAGATTGCCTTTTCTTTATGAAACAATCTGAGCCTTCGCTTTCTGCTACCTTCACTTTCTGCTTTGAAGTGCAAATCTTAGATTGAGATGGAGCCCTGCTGTACATCTTTAAAATCACTAATTGATATGAATAATGGACAGAGGAAAATTATAATATAATTCAATAACCTTCTGAGTTTGGATACTCAGTTGAGGAGTAAACCAAATTTTAATTCTCCTGAAAATTTTACTGAAGTTTTTTGGATTCAGGATTAATTTTATGTGAATGCACACTTTCCCCATCAAAGTGTATTTCTTACCTACAAGGTTATGTTGTCTTTTTATTTTCCCTGTTTCTTCTCATCTCTTACTGGCTCAATGACATTTTAATTATACCAAGCAATTAGGAAACAGACAAACAGAAGACATGCATATACAGCCATCTTGCCCTTCTTGAGGCTTTCTGTAACTACCAAAGGAGATCACTCACTGGGAGAAGAGAGTTTCTTTCTAGAGAGTAGGCAACTCAGCACAGTTTTCCTGTCTGTGAATGAATATTCAAACCAGATCATGTTCATGGCCTCTCAAATATTCTAATGGAATGTAAACAGGATTGAAACACATCTTTGGGTTGCAGTAGGTAGCAAAGGTTAGTTACAACATTATATGGCATCATGATGCCTAAGCCCACCTAGAGATGACCCTTTGGGTAGCTATTTTCCATATGAAAAGCTAGGACAACTACTGTGCTATATGTCACAGAGGTGTTAGAGGTTGAAGTTCATGACAGTACAGAATGAATGAAATGAGGACTAGAACTACATAACATTCTCCCAACAACATAAACAGTTACAACAAAATTCAGAAGAACTGGAGTAGTTAATGTTCCTCTTGACACTTGTCAAGAACCACCTGAACCATTTCTTTCTGAACATGATGGATGTATGCTTTTAGGAGCTTCTTGGAATGTTGCTGCTAAAACTGTGCCTTGTCCTGTAAGAGTTCTAAACAGGCTTACAGACTAGTAGGTTTTCCCTCTCACCTAGTACATGGAACTCATTGCAAGTGTTCCTCTTTTATTTTCCGTAACTATTTGGAACCTAGCAAATGCTTCCTCAGTTTCAATTCTCTTAATCAAAGACCTCTAGCTGGTATTTTCCAGGTCCTCCAGGTATCTTAACTATCTTTTATTAATTACCTCAAAACCTGCTTTAATACTCCTTACAAAGTATCTGGTTTTCCTGTTGCCGGATGTGAGTTCACTAGGTGAAAGTTACCATGAAACAATTTAATGGGAGCTTCAATCTCACTGGTTTTTTTACTAAGTATTATTTATGCATCCAGTGCCCCAGGTGTCTATGGAGCTTAACAGGCAATTTAAAAAAAGGCCATAGCCCAATTAACTAAAACAGTAACTATTAAAAAAGGTGCAAGTGTTTGGGAAAAGGGTGAGATGACAAGAATTATTGCAAGATTGAAAGGTCAAAAATATGCTTACTGTTATAGATGAAACTTGCCTGTTTACAGCAAACTGAAATGGGAAAACTGGAACAAAGAGTGAAGTGCTTATTACTGGGTGCCTAACTGGAAGCTGAAGGCTTTGGAGAGAGATCTGAAAAAGGGAGAAGCATTGTGCAGGGATAAGAAGCATGAAGCAAACAAAAGCATGTGTCCTTTGTGAAATAAAGAGGGTAACGGAAGTAGAATCTGTTGGGCTGCTGGGGGGAAACAGGGTAAGTCAATAGGGGGGTCAAGGCAAACTTTTACTTGGGAAGTGAGGATGAGAGACTATTTGCTAACATCTCTTGCTGTGCTTGGAGCTACACACTACACAGAGGACGTTGTCCAAGCCACAAAAGAATTTACTATCTGAAAAGCTGATAGTTCAGTTTTATCCAACGTGGTTCTTACAAAAACCTTTGCCAAACTGCAGCTGTGCCAAAGCTTAAGAACAGGCTGACTTCCAGTATAAGAAATTGTTGGACTACCGAGGTGAGATCTAGACCACAATTCACTAATTTCTTCACTGTAGTGAATATGCATAACAATTAAAAATTTTGCATAGGATTTATTACCCTTCTGCTTGACTTTGTGACAAATTCCATGAAGAAACTTTTTCTCTTGAATGAAGATGCAAAAATTCAATGCTGCTTTCCTGAACAAACCAGCACTTTCAATTTTGTAGTTGCAGCTTGGCCAAATATTTCTCTCAGCTTTATAGTGCAGATTGTCTTTTTATGCAAATTACACGTTTGATGACATGGGGACTTTACACAACTCTCTGCTATTTCAAACTTCTTAGTACCAATAGCAGAGATGATGTCAAATATCTTCAGCAACTGGGCATTTAAAGTACTTCTTTTAACTTTACTACAATTTCCTTGCTTAACATTAGTTCAAAATGTGATTTTTTTGCCTTGATTTTCTAGAATATGGTATTTTATTAATTTTGTGTAAGTTTTTTATAATGATCTCTTGGTTCTGACTTGACTATGTTAATTGAAGTATCAGCACTAAATATAAAGGTTAATGACTGCATCAGCTAACTTAAGAAAGACAGTTAAGGTTACCTTTTTCTCACAGTGACAAAAATTGTAAAAATTCCTGGTGCTGCACCTGTGCTGCCTATTTCTTCAATTATGTTTCTTCATAGTCACTAGGACTGTAATATTTGTTTCAGCAAAACCATCAATGGAAAAAGAAAGCAGTTCCTTGATTTTGGTTGCATGCACTAGTTAGTAAGATACATTCCCTGATTTTAAGGATGCAGGTGTAGGCTGATCCTTCATGACAATGGTGCTGCCTCTATATTCCTATGTCCAGAAGTAGGTGGCTGCAGGCCAGCATTCAGTTAACTTCCCGGATACAAGGGAAAGCAAGCTATCTATCTCCTTTATTTTAAATATACCTCTCTTTTTCTAAGTAGAACCATTAGTTTTTTTTGATAGGACTAATGCTTTGCATTTAGCCCAAATTACAATAGGAAAGGAGATGCTTAAGGGTAACTGGGTGATGAAAGGACTACATTACAGTACAAGTTCAAGGGCTGCTGTTTCCTATTTGTAATGCTGAATCCACATGCAAGTCATATTTAAGCTATAAACTGTGGCGCCTAGGGAGTATACACTCAGATTGCCTTGAGAAACTAAATACTTTTATCAAATCACCAGATGGACTTGTGTTCAAAAAACACTTTTGAACAACAGAGCTTTTCTGTATTCACCTGAAGATAATAAATGGGGCTTTCAGCAACCTAGACAACTTAATTAACATGTTGCCCTGATCTTTTATAATTTAACTTGGAGATACTTAATATACATAATTTCAAACTAGAGATAAGTTCACACACCATACGTAATTTCTACTAGCCTCCACTGATCAGCCTTGTTTTAATAATCACAGTTATTGTGAAGTTCTAAATCAGAGAACAGACTATATCATCCATTTTCTTCATGACAGAAATATCATTTGCAGTTGGCAAGTTTAATCATTTGATGCTATAAAGTTTTAGCCTCTAAAAGAACATGGTTTGGGCACTGGTTTTGAGGAAATTTCAGAATAAAGAGACAGGCCTTGGCTAAATGGAAGAAACACATCGAGACTGTGTGATTTTCATCATGGCAGTAGAAAGAGTCAGGTTTTTGACTCTCAGGATGTCTCAATGAGGCAACAGTCTGTTTGGATGAAACAATTTCCGTTGTAGTAGGAGGAGCACTGATAAACATGAAGATGTTATTGAATATACTTCAAACCATAACAGCTGAATAGAGTTCTGTTAACTCAGATGTCATTACTTGCAAAGTAAAAGGAAAGAATGGGTTTTCTGAAACAAGAGAAGAAGAATAGTGAGGATGCATGAGTTTAATTACCTCCATGTCTGTATGTATATTTGAGGAATATGTCAAGCGATCAAGAGGAATGATACAGCATCTGACAGTGATTATGGCTTTGGAGGCATAATGAAAATTCTGATGGGTGACTTGTGAAGTCAAATCTAAGTTCAACTATAAGAAAGAAATCTACAGAAAGATGAGATGTCCTTAGTGTCATAACTAAAAGCACGCTCACAACTATAAATACAGAGAATATAATACAAAAAGCTGAATGTAAAGCTGAAAACAATCAATAATAGCTGTAAAAATTGAAGGCATCTGAAAACTGAGTGCTCTGTATATCGTTAGCAAATGTTGTATATCTTTGTATGCTATTTTTGCATAAATGTGTCAAAGTATCCAGAGCCACATGGCCACAGCCAAAGCCAAAACCATTTAAATATCAAGGTAGTTACAAATATGACCAAATCTGAATTGAATAGTGTGCGTAAGATCTGAGCCACTGTAACCAGCAACAGATTACACTCTTCATGAAAATGAAAAATTTGAAAATAATAAATATCTAAGGCTAGTACTGGATAGGGATAAATGTGGAAAATGATAAGCAGAAGAGAGAAACAGGAATAAATGCAGTCCAACAGACGGTGATTTAAAACTTATAGATGGGGAATCAAAATTTTCTTCCTAGAGGAATTCAGAAGAAATACTCAGCTTTTACATCTGTATAAGAGGAGGATTTCTTTGTAAATGATCAGACGATATCTTCCCAGCATTAGATGTGAAACTCAGTTTCCTTGATAGACATTACTGAGAATAAAACTCACTGAAAATGGAAGTGTCATGAATCTTAAATTATTCCTTAAAAATAATGAAGAAAGCATACACAGGGATGAATTAGGGGGTCACTAAAACTGCCAACATTAGCCTAACTTTGTTAACTTTAAAGCCAATGGTAAAAATAACACTGATTTTGACAGAATTTGGGTTAGGCTAGTGCTGAATTCTTTTGAATATTCCCCTCCTCAGAGGATAACTGAGCTATCAACCACAGTTGCCTGGTGAAGAGTAATTCTTGCCAGATGAGTTTACTTGTTTTGTTTTGTTTTCTTTATGGGAAAACATAACAAAATTAGTCGATGATGAGAAAAGTGGGGGAGGATAGCGGTGTCTTGGTTGAGTGGTCAGTAGGCTCCTCAGTGCACTCCTCCCATCAGCTTAGTTTGGCAGGGGGAGCAGCAGAGCTCCACTGCTGCCCCTTTGCTGTGATCAAGGGAGAGGGGGGATTTAACCAGAGCCAGGCATACGGTGGTCTGGCTAGAGGAAAACAGTGGCAGACCTGAAGCTAGCTAACGTCCTAGACATTTACTCACACACATAGAGAGGGACACTTCATCACAGTTCTGCCTTAATGCCAAGGTTTTGTACAGCACCTGCCTTGCTGTCAGCACTTACCAACAAACACAAAGGGATGATGCTACTGCCTAAGAAGTATGTTGTATTGCAGACTGAAAGGCTAGAAATACAAGCAAAACACATATTTACTCGGAGAATGGGATTTTGCCACCCAGTAACATAAGCATACGTAATCCTTATGTTTGCTAGGATTTCATCCTGAGTACTGCTTTGAAAGCAGTTGAGCTGAGATCATGGGTAGAAATAATACTGAGTAACTGGACATGACATCTGAGTTTCTAAGGCAATATGTCAGCAAAAAAGAAATAATGAAATTCAATCTTAAACTCTTACGGTTTACAGAGAAATAACATTTTATAAACGAGGCAGCAATAAAACCCTATAATATTGTAGAACTATTAAACGTCATGAAAGTACATTCTCAAAAAGATGCATCACTTGCATAAAATTCAAAGAAAAGAATGACAGTCCAAATAGTGCCACCTAGGCTACATTTTACAGAATATAAATGTGCAAAGGAAATTATTTTTTCTTATGCTGGCATGCTAAAGATTGGATATCATACAGAAGTGATTGTAAAGAGGTGATTTAGCAATATATTTCTGTGGACAATTTGTCTTTTTTACCCAACAAGATAGACTAAGATGCCAACTCAGTTAAAAAAAAAACCCGAAAGCACTGCCTTGGAATGAAGAAATAGTAAAAACATTGTAGAGAAGACAATGTTCATGGTAGGCTTCAAAGACAAGGCAAAAGATGAAGCTGAGAATTAACAGTTATTTTCTTTATTCAATGCTGAAATCAGAAAGGAAATTCCTTCATATTTACCCATGAGCCTGAGTAAGTTCAAATTTTCTAGGTTTTTTCCTGCTGGCCCCTTTCTTTTTTTCTGGTGACATGGGCAAAAAGGCAGAGAAATACCATGTGCAATAGAAGTTATCCCAAGATGTTAGTGGCATGCAAGGTTTTTCCCAAGCACTTGATGGGGTGAAGGCCATTACATGGTTCAAGTCACTGAGGCAATCTGAAAGGGTGTCTTCATATTGCATTAGTTGTGCCCAAGTACAGATTTTTATTCATTGTGGTTTCAGTTTTATCTATACTGCTTAATCTGCCTCTCAGTTTCTATGTTTGGCAAATATGCTTCCTTGCTCCAGGTCTGAAGTAAAGTGTGAGACAACTTATAGGAACAGTATAGATGGCTGGGGAATTTAGTCTTGCTTGTTAGCTTGAGCCATAAACTAACATGGCTGTATAGACTTAGCAATAAAGATCAGTATTATGATGTCAGCCAGTGAGCAGCTGGGGATGTTGAGCCAAATGACCTCATAGAGGCTTGCATCTTGACACCACAGATACTTACGAATAATTACCAATATGATACAGGACACACAACTAAGGCAGCTTTTTTTCCCACAGAGATTTATGCCTCAGCCAAGACAGGGATGGCTCAATAACTTCTAAAGGCAAGACCCTTAGTTAAATTTACTCTTCCCTCATCCCGTCACCAACCACTAATTAGGAGTATTCCCTGTTCTTGCAATTTTTATCATGGTCGTGATATTTGATACTCCTCTGTAAAGCCCCGATTTTGGAGCCATGTGATTACATGAGACAGAGAATTTCCAGGCCTTAAGGTTGGTTTTGTGGTGTTTGTTTTTGTTTTGTATTTAAAAAGAAAAGTTATAAACCAAAACAACAAATAGAAAGCCCCCAAATGCTTAGTTTTCTAAGCATCATTATTTCTGTGGCCTGACATGACTTTAACATCTGAGGTTAACAACATGAAGTTAATGTCATGTTAAAAAAGCAAGCAAACAAACAAGCAATGGAACTTTGTCCCCCAAGGAACATAAAAAATTGCTCTAACTTTTGGTAACCACCAACTGAGTTTTGATCTGAGCCAGGGACATCTATTTATTTCCCATCTTCTACATTTCCTCCATCCTCAAAATATTTCTAATTATCTCTTCTATTAAAATTATTTGCTTCTTTAAACAATCCTCAGAATAATTCAGTCTTGTTGATGCTTTGTGGTATTTTCCATGTAAATAAAAAGAAATATTCAGTAGAGAGAAATGTTAAGAAGAGTAGTTCAAAATATTTTATGATGAGAAGTATTTAAAACTTTTCTTGCTGGCTCGGAATGTGCAGTTTCTAAGCCAAGTGTCCATTTCGGATTATGTAGTCAAACTCTCACTAATATAAAAGACACTAAGGCTTTTCTTTGGGAATTCTTTGGCCTATCATGCTGTTTTCGGAACAGACTGTCATTTTGTTACACAATTACTTTTAGTGATTCACCTTTTTAATGAGAGCAGAAGGGAAACAGCAAAGAAAACATTTCTCTAAAATGTTTTCAGAAAGGCCCACTGGAATTTGAAATGGGTCTTATTTGGTGTACTTTGCATAATTTGTTACACTAAATATGAAACAGATTTCAACTGCAGCTGTAGTGCATGTGTTATTCAGAAAAGCTCAGGTCTCCCAGAATTCAACCATTGGTTTACTCAGAGTTTGTCAAAACTCTAATCTCCGGGCAGAATGACACTGAGTAAAAACACAATGGCACCGTCCACTGAGGATTCACACATTTGCTCTACTTTGTTTTGGCAAACTTTGTTTTGGCAAACTACATTGTTACTTCATGTTAAATGTGCTGAGGGAGAGCCAGCTAATATTTTACTGATCTGTCAGATCAGCATTATTGTTATCACATGGGGACATGTGCAATGAGACAAACATACATCTTGTCCTGCAGAGGGATTTCCCTAGTTATACCCAGCTTCAATTTGAGCTGGTGAAATGGCTTCAATTAGGCATTACACTTCTCAGGTGCAAATGGTGACTTGCAGTAGGTCTGTTGTCTTGTCCAATGTGGTTTGAATTTACAACTCTAACAAGAAAAGTAACTAGAACTTGTGTTGCTGTGCTGATAGCGGCTCCCCTGCACTCAGTGTTTCCTTCCTGAAGGATCATCACTGGTGTCTGCAACCACAACCCTGAAATAGCAGTCACAGATGTTTCATGTATATATATGTGTGTGTGTATATATATATATATATATATATATATGGCTATATCAGCAATTAGACCTTAACTGTGCAAACCATGATCACAGAGGAGCTTTGATTGAGAGCATTCTCTGTTTACACCTAGAAAGTTTATAAATAATAATAAAAGAAGATTTATAACAGCTTTTAGGAAAGAGGAAGTGTATTTTAAGTCAGTGTTTTCATCGCAACAGCAGAATTTCAGTTCTGGATCAAGATGAGCCTTCTCTGCACTGCCACAGCACAAGCACCTGATAGAGCAAGTAGACTGATGACACCTTTCACTGTTTAGATGTCTAATATTTCATGTTATAGAAACCTAACTATTTGCTTATTATTTGACTTAATGTTACCATCCAGCCAAAGTCTCCCTGTGATTTTCTCTGCAACCCTTCTTGGTCCATTACATACAGCAATGCTCCTGTGCACAGGAGGTACCTAGGAATAATGAATGTAATTCTTATCTAGGTTCAAGCAGCACCTTAAGGAATGATATACGCTACAGATAAAAAATTAACCATGGCTGACTCGAGCTTGAGACATGATTTCAAAACTGTTCCATTTGTATCCTTTAAACTACAATAAAGTTTACTATTTAAAATCTGCTAAAAGTCTCATCCTGCCTTGATTTCTATAAGGTCCATTCTTTGATCCACTACTATGACACAACCTGAGATTTCACTGTATTTGAAACTACAATCTTCACGGAGTGAAAGAGGAAACTCAGCTGTTGGAAGAACTAGATACTGGTGGCTGATTAGTTAAAAATTGGCTGAGCCAATAATAAAGGACATACTATTTTTGTGGACAAGGGTTCACTTTGTGAAGCATGAATCAGCATGAAGTTTGAGACATAAATCTAAGACCAAAAGCTTTTGTGGAACTTTGTTACACCTTTTTCCCTGATGTTTTGGGGCTAGGCAAGTATTCCACCATCTGAGAAATATTTAAATATGGCCCGATCTTACACCAAAGGCATTCAGTAATAATACTCTTGAGTAAAATCAAAACTTTAATTTCTAAGCCAAGCCATTAATTTCCTGAAACACCTTCATCACTTCTACTGCTGGCAGTTGCTCCCCTTTTAACCTTCCTTTATTCTAAAACCATCACAAACCATTTCAGTCAGCATTATGGAAAATGACCTAGCCATTGTCAGGTCAGAGCAGCTTGACATGCAAACGAGGATTTCACCTAGAACCCTAAGACACCTAGGTCCTAAGACGGAGGGCCTAACAGAAGGGAAACATTTAAAATGCTGGGTCTTCAGGAAGAAAATTAGGACACAATTTCTACATGTAACTATAGATGCGCTCTTTCAACATCCGGATTACAGATCTTGTCAAATGAAAAGAGGGAAGAACTGTGAAGAGAGTCAAATATACACCCAAACCTTGCATATTCATTCTCCCTTTAAAAACTCCAGGTATTTGATTCTTCTTTGTGATTATTTTTTATGTTTTTCAAATGTGAAGCATCTTTGATCAATGGGCTTTATAACAGCATGAATCTGACCTTGGAACATCAGAAGTAGTCTTTGAGTAAGAAAGGATGAGGTGATTACAAACAGAAATATTTTATGAGAAACTTAAAGCCAGACACTCCCAGTCACATCACGCTATTCTCAAATGTCATGAAAACAGCACGGCTCTGATTGATCAGGGAGAGAAAAAGATTCAGAAAGTGAAAAATAGAAATACTGATTTCTAGATGCAATTGATAATTTTCTTTCAATGTATAGAGAACAACTGAAGTTTAGAGATTTACTGTATCAACATGTTTATATTTTCATGCAAATATTTTAGTTTTTTCTTCCTTTTGTTTTTCTTAATTAAAAGTTATAAGCTGCAGAGCGTAGCTGAGAATTTCATGTATACCATTCCCAAATTGCTTTTAGTCACCCTGAAGAGAGAGCCAACTCTATTTCATTTGAGCTGCTCTCTTATTGTGGTACAATCACCTGTCACGTTTGTTCCTTGCAAAGGAACTGAATGCAGTATTATGTCTAGGAAGCACGTTATACAGAAAACTGATTTTAAAGAAGTTAACTCCTTAGCTTGTTTCCTGACTTGATACCCAACTAAAAATTAGGTGAATAATTGAATTAAGTTCCCCATTCCCCCAGTTAGTAACAAGAAGGAGCTAACTCTAGAAAATTATTAATTCCTTCCTAAAACAGTTAGCATGAGTTACCTGTTGAAAATGCTCATCTCCTTCCATTGATTCTATTCTTATCAGGATTTAGTATCTGATGTTTAAATAATGGTGAGTCCCAATTTCAAATAGCTCTTGATTCCTAGAACCAGAACTATGACCATGATGTGGAGATATAATGGGCTGATCATGTATTAGTTTTTACAGATAGTTCTGCCAAAGACAGTGGCTCCACCAACTTCAAAATCACTATGTGACTTCTAATTTTATTACCAGGTACAAGGTACGAGAATCAGGAAGACCATAAATGTTATACGGCCAAACGTCTTCTGTTATAATGGTGTGTCAGGAGCACATTCGCTTGAAGGCAATGGAAATGCATGAGTGTAAAACCTTGTGGAGGCAAAGAGGAACTAAATGAGACCTGATCCAAAACTCACTGAAATCTATGCAAACTACTTCTCTGATCCACTGAACTTTGGATCAAGGTCCTGGTTCCTTGGATAGCAACAGTAGTCCAGCTTAGTTGCCAACATTTCTGCAGTAGTTCAGCTGTGTTATGCTTCACTGCATCTAGGAGGGTATTGAAAGTAATGCTGCTCTGCTGAGTGCATCTGTACAAAACAAATCCACAATTTCTGTGGACATTTTCTGTCTCTTTACATTGTAAATAGAGGTCTAAATTAAATATTGTGACAACTGTGACTATGACATGTCTTTTTATCTGTCTCTTGACTGTTGCTAACGCCAAATGGCACTATGGACTAGAAATGATTGAGTTGCCCATCCAAAAAGGACAGCAAAAATTTAGACCTTCCTTGTGGTTTTAAGATCCAGGTATCTGCTCACCTCTCCAGGCTTTAACAGTTCATAAACTGAAATAAGTCACTAGTAGCTGATGAATAGGAGTTCTGCACTTCCTTTGCATTTATATTTAAGATTCATCTCCCCTTTCTGTATCAAATTTATCATTGCCTTATTTCATGACTTCACTGTAATGCTTGCAGTTCAAAGAACATAGCCAACTTTTTTTTTTTTTCTTAAATTGATGTTGACCCAGTTTGAGCTCAATGAGCAGGCTAAAATATGCAATAACGCGTAAAGCTGGCAACAGTTACAGGAACAAATAGAGCATTTTTTTTCTCTTAAGACTTGGAGAAGATAATAGAAAACAAAAAGAGCTAGAAATTTCAATGGTTTAATGTTGTTTCAATGCTGAGTTTAAGTATAAAAGAATCTCTGAGGCTCTTCAGGATGTGCCAACAGGTCAAAACACTTTCCAGTTGCTCTAACTACTTCTTAATAAAGTGGAACTGTTTGAGGATTTGACAAGTCCCATGGGTCAGGAAACACATATTAAACAGCCTTAGAGAATTTTTTCTCTTTCAGTATTGAACCAATATTGCATGACATAAAAAGCGGTCCTCCATTCTCCTCTCTGCCATACAGAGATCTCTTTCAATGTCCGTTTTGAGTGCAAGGGTAGCAGGACATTCCATTTCAAACATAAATCCCACTCAGTTCCAAACTGAAGAGGAAAAAAAAAATCTGAGGAAAGAACATTAAAAAGGAGGAAGGGAAGAGAAATAGAAAAGAGAAGGAAGATTGAAAGAGCAAGGCCAAAAATCAAGTGAAGGAAAAAATTTTCCTCTTTTTCTTCGTTTTACTGTTAGTTTCTCCCTTCTTTTATTCTCCAGTTGCATTGTTTCATCTATTGGAATGTCTTTTCCTGCACTCTGGTCTCTCTCATTTTTTTTTCTGTTAATTGCCACTCATTTTACATAAATGCCTTAAAACTAGTCTATATGACTTTTTAAGTACTCATTGTTTAAATCCAAAGTCACCAGTACAATGGGTGTTCTTTTCATGTGAGAGAAGTTACTTTCCAATTTTCCATCATCTCTACCAGCAAAAAGCAGCAGAGATCTAATTCACAGACTATCATCTGAAGAACTTCATCTCACTTCCCAGCCTCTGTGTCACTCGACAGTCATCTCAGCAGCCACAGAACACCATCATCTGACCAAACTCTCATATCCAGAGAAAGGGTAAAAACTCAGAGACAGAGAAGTTTACTATCGTATGTACTTTATAAAATAGATGAGTAAATTGAAGCATTCCTCTTGCTTGCCACATCCTTTTTTATCAACCATCTTATTTAGTTTACGTTTAGGGTTTTCTGTTTTATTTCCTTTTTTTTCTTTCTTGTTGTCAAAACCTTCTCATTATGTTTTTACCAATTTTAACATTTCAGACGATTCTTCTTTGCTCAGCAGATAGCCCAGTCATCAAATGCAATTCCTTTAAAGTCATTTTACTTTGCCAGTCACTGAAAAATATTTAATTTCTGACCCTCAGTGATTTTTTTGCAGTTATGTGTCTAGAAGGGCTAGAGTCAGATGAGTGTCAGAGTGGATATCTAATGTTCTGCAGTTTTAAAATCTGTAAGTTTTAACAGATAGTAAAAAAAAAATCCATTACTTTACTCTTTTTTTGGTTTGCTTTTATTGGCGGAAGCAGGCAGAATGTACACATGTATGTGTACACAAGTAAGGTTCTTCACTGAGCTAGCTTTAAAGTAGAAGGATTTTAAGAAGCATTCTTAAAATAGAAGAATCCTGAAAACAATTGACATACAGCACTGATAATTCATACTTCTATTAATTTTTACCTTTTTGCTATTCTAAATAATTTTATATTCAAAGCAGCTGATTTTGGCTGATGCAACACTTTGCTGCTGTTGTCACTCCTGGAAAATAACGTCTACTTTTGAAACCACCTCTTGTTCATTGGGTATAAACCCTGCTAAACTGTACTGTAAACGAGCCATTTCCACTGGATAATCATATTTGACTGAAGACTGGAATTATATCATAATGCAGTTTCTTTCAGCCTATGTACTATAACTCTGATTGTGCTAATATTAGTCTGCTTTTATTTTTCCCTTTCCAACATCAAGGATTTCTGTAGTCTATGTGTGAGGACATGTGAGGACGTATGAGGCCATATGTCTGTGGAGAGGAATTTTGCCATTCAAGTTATGTTTCTGTTAAAGTGTACTACTTCAGGCAATAAATGACTTCTGCAGTTGATTAAGGGCTAGAGGTCAGGGATACATCCAATCTACAATGCTGTTAACTGTGTGCAAGGCAGAACGCAATGAAGGATGTTCACAATTACATAATAAGATAGTTTACAAAGAACACTTCAAAAGTTTAATTGCTGTTTTCTTGTTAGGCTTTAATGTCCTGTACAACTTTGTTGCAGATTCTAGGGACAGAACATAGCTTATTTAGATAGGTGTCAACAATATAGCACATGAATAATTCACTAAGAACATGGCAAACAAACTTATACTGAGATGTATCGTTCCACTCCTGTGTTTTCTATGAATGAATCAATTGGCCTGATTATATATTCTGTGAATCAAGGAGGATTTACACTATCATTCCATCTAGCTGTCCCTTTATTCAGGCACTCAATGCAATGCCACTGAAATAACACAAGAGACATATGAATCCTGCATAACTTGAAAGTTTGTGGCTTCATAACAGAAGCAATTTTGCATTAACTAAGGCCTAGGCAAAACCAATATATTGGCATCAGTTTTGCCCATCTAAAGCATGATGCTATCAGTTTGAGTTAAATAATTGCTGAAGTACTTGCACAGAATACCTTAGTCATGTCCCTTCTTGTGATCTATCACAGTATTGGGAAAAAACCCCAACAATAGTATTTCCATTAATTGGCCTATCATATTAATTGGCCATGAGTGTTTTTTAAATCAGTATCATCAACAGCACATGCAGTAGCTCTCTGTTGATATGATAGAAAGGAAACAATAGTGAAAAAGATAGAATAAAAGCACAGAGACACTATTTTCTGTGTGGTGTCACAGCACAGACATGTTAGCAATCCTATTAGTATAATGGTCTCACAAATTGCTTGCTGAAACTATATACAACTTTATCAAATGTACGAACACTTTGGATTGATCAGGTAATTTGTTGACTTTTCATATTTTCTCACATTAGCTGTTTATTCTAAACGACCCTTTAGCAAGACATCAGCTGCTGAGTAAGAGTCTTAGGATTACTTGTTACTGTACTTGAACCACTGAGTCTGTTTATGCTAAAGATGTCATTATTAAATGCAATTTTCTTTATCTCTCTGGAAACAAATCAGTATCCCAATAAGATTTTAATTTTTTGTTTCTCCCAATGTCACAAACAATCCTTTTTCACATCTTTGCAAGATTGACTCCATGGTTCCTGACACTCTGCTTTTACACTTCCCAAAGCCCAGAGAAGGCCACAAATACAATCCCAGAAAGCTGTATTTTATTTTGACCTGTTCCTCTTCTCCTTTGGAAAAAAACCTGAAGAACAGACAAGCAAGTGTAATATATTACCTCTGGTGGCTTAGCTGGACAGCAGCAGGGGCTTGTAATAAGGATGTGGTAATACACCACAAGGAATCTGTAGACTCGTAAAACTTGACCTTATAAATCTCTACGTTTATCAATTCCATACAGCAGCCACTCCCTGTGGTGGAAGTCTCAGACCAATAAACCTGCAGTTGATAACCATACAATTTATCCTCAATTTTCCCCTTCAGGCCAGCTAATCATGCTACATTAATAATGTCTGTAAAAAATTGGAATGTCACTCTAAAATAAAGATACCATCTGATTCTTGTCATTATTTTGCATGTAATTGAGACGTTATGCAAACAAGTGTACAGTGATAACCAAGAGTCCTGGATTTTTTTTCTTGTTCACACCTCTTTGTTCAAAGTTCTACTCTCTCACTTGAAAACTGCTTTCCGGGGGCTTTTTGCTTGTTGTTTTATTTTTTGGGGTTTTTTTCCCTTTCTCTTTTTCCTTTGTTTTGGTTTTTTTGTTTGTTTGTTTGTTTGTTTTTGTAGCTTCCTGAAGTAGATGACTCCTTTCTCTAGACAGTAAATACTTCAGAAACAAAACCCGATACTTCTGCTACAGGAACGTCTGCAGTGCTGTGCTGTGCAGAGGCGTGTCCTGGACACCCAGCAGCTTCTGGGAGCCTGCTTGGTGTAGAGAGGACCTGGATTTGGTGCTAAAGTGTGGAGGCAGATCACAGTCTGATTTTCTTTTGAACACAGTGTTTCTGACCCTGATTCTATCTCTGCCTGCTGAAAGTGCCTGAACAGACACAGTAATTCGTTCATGTCATGCCTATTTCCTTCACACTGCGCTTCATACTCTGGATACACTTAGTGATGTGCCAGGAGAATGACTTCAGATCAATTCTGGATTTCAAGAAGAAAACTGATTTAAAATAAGCCCCCCAAAAGAGAATTAAAACAATTATGATTTAAGATATCCTGACTTATCCTCTGATGCAGTGTTTTATCTTGGACAAAATGGCTGTATATCTCCACTTGATAGTTGACTCCAAAGAATATGGTAAAGTAAGACTAATGTCAAAGTAGCAACTTTGTCCAACTGCAAGCAAATTAAGTAGCATTACGCAAGGCAAAGTAGGAGAGGATTGATCCTAAAAAGTCTGACATTAGTGTATGACTTGAGAGAAGCTAATGGAGCCACAAGCCATCAAAAAGCAATCACATCTGCATGCCTTACATTAAATATGAAATTTGAGGTCACCAGCAGACTTTACCTTACTAGATTTTGCAGAAAAATAAAGTTTGTTATATGAAAACTGTTGCCAGAAATATAAAACTGAACTAGCTGCATATTTGATCTTAATGTCATTACAAGGCAGATCCTAGATCATTGGACAGTATTCCATATTTCCTGCCCAACGAAGGAGAAAACAGAAAACTATATTGTGTCACCACCACTTCAGTGCACCTGAATGAGAGAAAGAAAATATACTGCACTGAACAATAAGGAAATATACTTTATTTTCTCCTAGAAGCAACAGAGGAGAAAGAAGGAATAGAGAATGATTTTTCAAGACATAAAACTATTGTGGCATTGCTTACAGATGTACTCACACATCTTTTCTTACTAAAGGCAAGACACATCTCATAAATAACATTCCAGAGAATTCAATATAATTAGGGCTTGATTTTGGATTTGAGGAAACTTTGGTCTACATGCGCAGGCCAAAACTTTTAAAACTTGCATGAACAATGTCACAGCAGACCAATAGTCACTGAGATTGCCAAAACATTAAACAAGCCAATATATTTGGAAGAAAATGTTTTGAGGGAAAAGCAAATGAAAACAAACAAATAAAAAATCCAAACATGATTAAATTTGCTTTCTTTTTCTTCTCTTTTTCCTCAGGAAAAAAGAAAAACCTGCTATTTTCATGAATTCAGTTCTCCTTGAATATGTAACCACCAGGAAGAATAACTAAAGGAGTAATAATGACAGCCTAATATATGAGCTCTCTTTTCAGTATCTTTTCCCCAAAGGCAATGTAGAAAAACAAAACTAGCCAGACTCCTTTTTCATATAGCTGAGCACTTTTAATGTTTTTTTTCAGGATTTATTTCCCTGCAATATGAATTTTTAGCCAAGATGTAATTATATTCTAATCTTTTAATAATTTGATCATTAAAAAATGTGTTTTTAAAGATATGTTAACAAATTCACAATTCTGCTTGCAAAAACAGTGCTGTAATACCCTGGCTCCTTCAGTTACTGGCAGTTATGTCACAGACTTTACTGGGGCTAGAATTTTCCTCAAAGGCTTTTCAGATACAGCACCATACACAGCATAAAATGGTTGATAGCAGTAGCAGTTTGATGGATCTCACAAGTTATTTTGTAGTGGATCAAGTACAGCATTTCAGACAAAATTTAATCCTTAGTAGGCTTTTAAAAGCTATTCTATTCTATTCTATTCTATTCTATTCTATTCTATTCTATTCTATTCTATTCTATTCTGTTCTATTCTATTCCATTCCTTCACCAAGCTTAGCATAAAAATGAGCTGGTTTTTGAAATGCTTATTCAAGCTAGTGTACTTTTTTATTGTAAATACAGAAAAGAAATGGTAAATAGCAGACTGGATATGATTCTGCAGTGACCACTAACCACAGAAGTAGCATCTCTTTCCTTTACAGTAAGTCGATCTGCCAGTCTTTCAGAAAGTAATCCTGCCTCATCAAACCAATTCCACGGAGGAATTTCATGTCCAATTATTTGAATAACTCGGATTACATATGTAAGATACTCAAATTCAAATGCTTGTCATCATCATAAATTTTTTGCCAATTGATTCATGCAAAATATGTCTACACCACCTAAGGGAAAGGAGTGAAAAGGTTGGAACTACTACTAGCAGGTTCATCTACAAGGATTATTCACCTTAGCAAAGTACCTAGAAAACTAGAATTTTTTTTCCCTGAGCTTGCTTGTGCAGAAACAGTACAAGTATCAGCACACTATGCTCACCAGACTTTGCAAGGCTCAGGTTGGCTCTCAGAGATCCATGTCTGGCACCTTTGCATCACTTTGTGGTCAGACTGAAGCAGGAAAACCACTCAAATATTTAAATAGTCCTATCCTTTGGCAGGGTTTTATGCCCTCCTGAATCATGCTTTCCTCTCCTCTGCACTTCTGCAAAAGCAGTAAGTATAAAATACTATCATTCCCCTGAGAGGGAGCACTAAGCCTCTGCAGCAGCTTATGCAGGTCCTCTGAAGACTGTATGAGTTTAGACTGCTGGGGCTAATTAGTTCCCATAGGGTGAAGAGGCAGAAGAAGAAATTTGGCAAGGATTCTTTCTTGAGAAGCCCCATGTCATTGTAGCTGCAGCCTTATTTAGACTTATAAGCCTTATAAGAGACATTCACAGTCTAAGTCTTTGCTCTGGAACCTCTCCAGTCCCCTGGACTCCACCAGGGCTTGTCTACAGAGGAAAACCACTGGAATAGTTATGGTAGAATGGCCACTCAGGGGTAGTCTATTCCAGCAGAAAAGCAATTTGCTCCTGGAACAATCACAACTTTTCCAAATAAGAGTCAACATTTTAGAAAGAAACCCCTTATTCCAGGAGAGAGAGTTCACATGGAGAGTTATTTCACTATGAAGAGTGGTCAGCAGACTATATGGGCAAGCTCAAAGTGTCACATCTAGTGAAATAAATGTCACCTCTAAAGATTTAGACCTTTTTTTTATCTTTACATGCAGTTTATATTTTTGATTTCTGCATTGAATGTTTTCTTAGCAGATCTTGTCTTGAGATTGGGACATAACTATGTATATTTTCATGTACAACAAAATCCTACTCAAAAGTGAGTGTCCAAGATTTTATTTTACAGATAAACTGACCTACTCTCTACAAGAGGAAACTAAAGCTTTCCTTATCTACCGTGATCATCAGAGTTAGGGAGTGCACAATGTGTAAGGCTCTGTTTCTTACAAAGGACGCCACGAAATATGAGGCTTCCTCAGTAGTGATCAAGCTGCATAGGGACAAGGAAGCAGAACTGCCTGCAGATGGGATAGTGGGCTATGGAAACAGATTCTGTCTCTGGGTCCCTCACTGACTTGCTGCACGAGCTTTAATAATTGCTTTTGTAACAAGCAAAGATCTCTTGTGGGACATACAAACTGAGCGTATCTACGCAATTTGTAGATTAAGCAAGTCTTAAATCCAATATACATCAAATAGTTTCAATTCTGATTATCTTTCAATATGTCCATAATCATTAGACACTTTCCTAATAAATTGTTTCCTGTAATAACAACTAGAAAGTGCTTCAAGATACCCTGAGACTTCTCAAAGCAGAACCCTTGGCTCATTTATGGTTGTGCAACAGAGATTATAATGACTGCACATTCTCAAATAATAACAACTCTGGAATCACTATTTGTACAATGCCTTGGTTATGAGCTATAGTAAAGACAACTTCTAAGTAATTTTGTTAATAAATAGATTTGTAGAAAAAAATCAGCTAGTTATTCCTTTCAGTCTTTACTGGCTTGCATGGGGATACTAAGTCTTGAACGTAACTTCTCATGACTGTAGTACAGAACTGTGTTCTAGGTCAGGAGAGCACTTAAATGTCTTTAAGGATCTGCTTTGGACCTCAGTGAATAGAATAGAAATGTGTTCCTAAAGTTAAACATATATTTGCAATATCAGTCTTCTAATTAGATGCTAATTCTCTGTTGCTTCACTAGTCTATAGTTAACCTAGAGGAAGGGAAGATATGCCATTTCCCTGCACGGAAAGTCAAGGTGAGAGAAAGCCAAAATGGTTCTCTCCTTCTCTTTGGGAGGAATGAGGCAGTAGGAGAAGCACACAATACCTACTGCAGACTTGGTCATGACGTGGCAGCAGAACAAGTGCCACATTTAGTTGCTGGCAGAGAGCAGACCATCGCACAGCGGAGATGTGACACACTGTGGCAAGAGAATAAAGGGACTCTTTGCAATCTCTTTCCTAGATAGAGTGTGGAGAGGTCTAAAACCTGTGTTTCTGTTAGCAAACACTGGGCTTGCTCTACAAAGTGTCAGTGCTGTCACTGTCTAGTTGATGTACTAACTCTCCATGTTTTCTTCAGCTTTCTCTCTTTCTACAAAATGTAGAGAAAGTTTGTAAATTTTTTTCTGGACAGAGTTCTAAGGAAGGCATATTGGTTTGTTTATTTGTTTTTAGCACCAAATTACAGAAAACTGTTGTGTCGAAAGAAAGAAGGCTGGGCACAATCGATGAAGGAAAGTATTTATTTTGGGTGAATGTAAAGTCCTAATTTATTCAGCATATTTTTTAGACCTTGCACTTTATCCTTTTTTAATTAACTCATCTCTAAGCTTTAAATCTTGTACAAAAATATTTTATTGGAATTTCATTACCATTGTTTTCCTTGGGAAGGCGGCTTATAATCTTCATGATATTATAGTAAAGCCATCACTAAGCAACATGCTTTGGCATTTGTATAAGCCTTTGTCCACATCCTTCCCTCCACCCAAATGCACACATTTGCATTTACTGTTAAAATATTATGGATGCTGACACCAGTTTAGCCACAAGACCTGGTGTTAGACTGTCTCTAATTGATTTAATTATTCATAATTGCTCAGCTGGGGCTTATGTGTACTTCAGCATAATAAGGGAGAACATACAAGTCTGCAGCTAATGATGTGTTCCATCATAATTTACAACCGTGAAGTTGCTAGAGCTAAATTGCACAGACATAGTACATTTCTAATCCTGTTTAAAGTGCTTTTTCAGATCTTGCAAAAAAAGAAAAGAAGAAAAAAAGAAGAAATAATCCAACCACACTTCTGATGCTCTTCATAAATGAGTTTTAAGAAGGATTGAAACATTATGTTGGCTTTTTGTTTCTTTATGTTAAAATTATCAATAAAATGAGATCAACAGATCTGACTCTGTTGCAGATGTGATTTAATTGCAATTAATTTGTTGCCTCCTTTCTAAGCGTACTTGCTCATCCCTCCTTTCCACTTGCTCATCTTATGCTAAATATGATGGAATTTTCTCTGAAAAAAGTTGTCATTTGTGATTATTAAAAAATACAAGTAAGTTCTGTCAATAAGATACATGAAAATGATCACACAGTGGCTTCCTTCATTGTCACCAAACATGTTTTCATAATTAGTTCAAGACAAGCAGTTCTGACAATACCATGTACATTTTACAAGACAACAACTCTGAATACTCTTATTGAGGGATGGTGCCTTTCTTGTCTTTCAGCAGTTCCTTACAGATGGTGAGCACTATTGGGAGAAATAAAAGAAAATAAAAAAAATAATAGAAAAAATATTGAAAATTAACATTGTTTCCAGTGTAATTGGGTAATTTCTGACAGGGCCTCTTTTCTGCTTCTGGTTGGAAAAAAGATTGTATTTTTCAGAAATGTATATGTGAGGAGAGGAAAACAAAGATGCAATATGCTGTGAATGATGAATATTTCTGAGATCTTTGTAGCCTTAGCACTGTTGGCATGAAGTTCAGCATCTCTTAAAAGTTCACTCAAACTAGTGCTTTAATTGGATAGAAAGCACAGTTTACAGGATTATATTCAGTTTAATCTTAAACTGAATGTTAAATCACACTAGCAGGCGCTGTAAACTAGAAACTGCAGAATCACTGCTCTGGTAGGAAGGGCAGTGTGGCTTTGTCTGGATCAAGTCTCAACTGCTGCTAACATGGCATTCACTTTCTGCAGTACTTTGTATTTTGGATGCTTCTGAACAAAGGTTCCAAAAAAAGGGTTCTCCCCCAAGTCCTGGTTCCTAACACGCACTTTTCTTTTTTGGACCTTGGAGAGAGACACAACATCCAACATTTAGAACTGCAGTGTATTATCAGAAGGATGTAATTACAATTATTTATTTAAGCTGGTTCTGAACCAGGGAATCCTGATATGAAGCTGGAGCCAGTAAAGGCTTGAAAAACTACTGACAATAAGCAATTCTTCATGGAACAAAACTATTACAATAGAGGGTCTTTGATCTTGCCTGTCTCCTGTTGCCAATTGAACTTTGTCACCATGCACTGTCATCCACAAGGGAGCACTTTTGAATTAAGCAGTCTACAGCAATTTAGTCTGTTCCAGCTTTGAAGTGCCAACATCAGTCAGGCCAGTACTAACTTTTTTCATTAAATTTTTTCTGAGTTCTCTTAGGAGTTTAGCAGTCCTGGCATTTAGATAACTAAAGTCAAGAAAGAAGGCACTAAGACATCAAAAGCAAGAGGGGCCCCTAAAATACAAATGTGAACAATCATTAGGCTCTAATGGTGCACTTCATTAATGTCCACTTCAAAGCAAAAGTTTACTGACTTTGGGATTGACTAATTTACACATTGTGGGAAATTGCTGCCAGCCATGCATGTAACCACTAAATGTTTCTGGAATAAATAGAAACGCCCTCTTCCTTCAGAAATCAGGAACTGCAAACTGAGCCTTTAATTACAAGATGGCCTTTCATTTGAATCGGAATGGAAAACCTGTCTAGCACATAAATCACTAAAGCTGTGTGTAGTTATCATACAGACACACAGATGCCAATCAGCATCCTTTTGCAATTTTCACTCCCTCCCCCACACTCTGCAGCTAAATAGGAATATTATAGCATAGTCTGGTTTCTTTCAGACATGTTCATTTATTTAGTCTTTAGAAATCCTCATCTTGCTTTGCAACCTAGAGAAAGCTGAAAAGTCAGTGTCTTCTAAGTAAAACTGGTTACTACAACGCTAGGACTGAGTTCCTTTGGGAAGAGGGAAAGAGTAGTCCTGCCTTAAGTCTTAGTGGTAACTCTTATGTGAGTAAACAAAGTAGCACTGTGCCAACAAACTGCATTCCCATTCAAAGGTGTACTAGCCTACTCATATACATTTAAAAAAATTAAAAAATACCATAAACTAACCACCACAGTTAAAAACATTCAGATAGTCAGAATGAAAGCCTTCCATGCTCAGAAACATCTACATTATGTGAATTGTCTAAGCAATACCTTCATGCAGGAATGCCTAAGATGATGTGAGCCAGTTTGAAAAATAACTGAGCACATGCAAACGTTCTTATGCTGTCAGTAAGAATTGCCTACATTACAAAATGTGCTTGTGTTTGAATGGAATTGTGATAACTGAGTGAGAGGACAGGAGGCCAGTCACAAGTTAGAGGTCAATGGAAGCCAGGAAAAATTGTGTTCAGCTGATGCTATGGTGAATATAATTTGTCCTTGTCTAAACACTAACCACTAAGAGATGGTAACATCCTGCCATCTAAGTAGATTGCTTCCAATCTTGTTCGAGCACAATCAAATCTTTTATCTAGACAAGCCTCACTGTGACTGTAAAATCTCAGCCGCTTTGAAAAACCAAGTTGTTGGCTCTAAGTACCTTAAAGAGCCCAAAAACCATTTTGCTTAAAACAGATCTGTATAGGATTGCCAGAAATCCACACTTTAGTGTGAAGGCTTTGAAAAAGAAAATTATTTTGGATATCCATTGGGCAAAATATGGAGAGATGATTGCAGGGGTTATAATGAAAAGTAGGGGAAACAGTTATAATGTTTCTGCTTTATATTTCAGCTAACTTTTCTTAATTTTTAGCAATTACCTTCTTGTTGCACCATTTTAATAAAAGTCTGTGCCTTCATGCCTGGTAGGGAAGCTAACTTGCCATGGGCAAAAATGGCCCAAAAGGAAAAAAAAAAAAAAAAGGGAAAAAAAAAGGAAAAAAACCCACTTAGCAAACCACAAATTTCAGAGACCTAGTCACATCTGTGTTTTATCAGCTTTTTCCGGATAGTATTACACCAAACAATTGTCTGCAGATCGGTAGACAGCTGAGACTTTAAAGTGCTGAATTACTGAGAAAATGCTAGAGATAAAAAACAGCACATGTATCCTATCAATGTAATGAAACCAACCTGCTGCTAGCGCCATAGTGCCTTAGTTCTAAGTACCCTGTAGAGGAACGGAAGGCTTTCATTTAACTCTTAAGAGGAAAGCAAGGGAAAGAAGAGTAAAGGTCATCTAATACCCGCCTTAATCACAAAACTGAAATACTCTCAGATATATGAAGGGAGGAATGCTCGGTGTTCAAAATAAAACACCAACTGCAGACAACAAGAGTGCGTCTGATCTTACTGGGGGCAGCATTTCCTGTTGGAAATTCCCAAGACTTAGGCTGATGTCAAGTGGAGTTACAGACACAGAGCATGGCAAAAAGCTGAAACTAAAAAACCTGGGCACTCAGGCACTGCCACATAAAGGCCAATTCAATTTAGCAGAAAACTCTCCAACAGAAGGTAGATTCAGTAAATCAGCCAGAAGGTACACTGGAAATGTATAATGGATATTTCCTGAACGGAGCATGGCTATTAAGCATCAGAGCTACTACTCAATGACAGATGTACAAGTTGAAGTTATGTTTAGAACAAAAAAATATTCCACAGTGTACTCTAAGAATAAAGAAAATGGAGAAATGCAGAGAGTCAAATAAAGCTCTTCAGTTGTGGAAAAGAGATTGTTGAATGTCTCACTTTTTTTTCTTCCTTTTTTTT